>JAZGTJ010017817.1:0-11817 GCA_036877575.1 Botia almorhae
CAATGTATATGTTAATCATATGATCAACATCACATAATAATATTGATAATGAGACAGTGACACATTCAGTTTAAGACTAAATCCACTGAAGCACAGTAAAGCATTCAGTGATTCTATACAGTAGCTTATGGAATGTATTCATCAGCACTTCTGAGTATTGAGACTCACAAACTTGTCAGCCATCTGCTCTGTTGTCACACAAATGCAAACTTACTCTCACACACACACACACAAACACAGCTCCATCAAACCCTACCTCACACTTTAACAGATGTACTGCTTTTCTTATAAGCGGTTATCCAGTGAAAAAATGTTTTTACTGTAATTAAAAGTGAAAAGCAAATCTCTTTACAGTTTATTTCAACAAATGCAGGGAGTCTGCATTCACAGTATAATCATCAACCCATTTACCATGTTTGCCATTTCATTATAAGAACCAGCAGTTTTCATTAATTAATACATATATGTCTACATTAACATACACTCACTTATACGAGCCTATAGATTATATGAGCTTTGATCTTTGATAAGAAATAACAGTGATCGCTTTGGGTTTGGTGCTGTATACTCAGTCATCTTTCATTTTCTTTGCCCACATTCTACCTGGGAAGGTTCTGAACATTTCAAACATAACCCACATGAGTTTCACGAAATATAGATGAGTCTGCTGTCTTGAGACAGTGACAGAGAAAACAAGAGGAAGATAGAGATAAAGTGAGTGAGAGACAGACAGGTAGAAGGGTAAGAGAGAGCAGGAGGCCAGTAGTAGGTATTTACTGAGTTTAAAGTTATAGAGAATATTTTCTGTAAAGAGTGTCTTTAGAGAAAGTGGTTTACTTTGTGGTCTTTACTTCTTTACTTGTGGTCGCTTTTCAAAGACCATTGTTATCTCTGAAAAATGGGAATTTAAAATGAAAAAAAACATTTGGACTACAGCTCAACTTGCAATACAAGTGTTGTAGCAGAGACTGTGAACAATCATTTTGTGCTTTAAACTTGTTTTAAGAGTGTTTTATTGTTTTACTAAATTTAACTGAAAAGTGTTTACATGCTATTAAGCACACATAACCTGCATCTGTATCTAGAAAAATATTTGATATCTTTTTGAACCCAAACTGTACAATATGAGCTTATAGAGAAAAAGACTCAAAAATAAACACAGCCTGAAAAATATTCACAAGTGTAAAAAGTGTGACAACAAGCCCCGGTCCCCAGTACAAATATGGTATAGCCATAGATGTTGGGATCCATAAGTTTAGCTAGAACTCTGGAGCTTCAAAGTATATACAGAGAAAATATCACACATAACTTATACATATAAATAGTTTAAACAATAGATGGCTGTATGCAATTTAAAGTTGAAATGGTTGTAGAAAAATAAAAATGGAGCTGAAATCAGAGCATAAAACAAAGTCAAATGTACTAAAAGACACAGCATTAAAGTATACTGAAAAGACTTGTGGATCCCTCTACCTGTGGTTTGAACCTTTTAAAAGTTTAAATGAAAGACTACAGCTGCTGGGAAATGCTTTTGTTCTGCTGCTTTACGAAGAAAATAAATCAATGTTGCAGTAGGTGGTCTTTATAAAATAGAAAAAATACACACTTCCACAAGAATCAAAGCCTTTATATGCTTCAATAGTCTCTACATTACTGTCATGGCATGAAGCTCTAAGATCAATGGAAAAAACAAGCAAGGCTACTATTTCATGTCATTAAGCTTTTATTATGAGTCATGTTTTAAGTTCATCTCCACAATCCCTCGCTGGTGGAATGATCTTCCAAACTCTGTTTGGTGTGCTGCGTCCCTCACTATATTGCCCCTTATGATTTATCGTGTCATTGTTTTCCTCACCTCGTAAGTTGCTTTGAATGAAAGCGTCTGCTAAATGCCTAAATGTAAACGTCACTATCTGCTATTCGTAATGTATCTGTCTGTACGTTTACATGCCAAACCGTTAATATTTCCATTCATCTATCTATAATAAAAGGTCCTTCACTTTAAAATCAACGTCAGCTTCTATTCATAACACTTAATGTTACAGAGGGGAGGGAAGAACTAAAATAGACCCATTTTTGTGACGCTTCCCTTCATGTTACTGACAGGCATTGATTTGGCTGTCAATCTGTAACACCACAACATGAAGTTAATCCACACACTTGGCTTTACCACAGACAGAGACGCGCCTGAGACATTTCAACAGTGCAGGGGAAAAGTAATGTTTATTTTGCCACTTAATGCCCGTTTTGATCATCATTGTTATTGTGACACACGTTTCACCCTGGTAACCAGGTAAAGTTCTTTCTCATTTATAAGCTGTTAGTATAGCCAATATAATCATGTATAATCATGCCCCATTTGACACATATTTTGCCTTATAATATTGTTTTATTACCAGTTTAAACTTAGGCTTTAGTTTTAATAACCTATTTGATTATAAAGTTACTTTACAAATTGCATTAACAGTACTATATGCTCAATGTACAGATTCATTCATTTACATCTGACATGTGTGCACTGTTAATGGTCAATGTACCAAAATCTTTAGGTGACATATTCATCAGCTTTATGCAGCAGTAACAAGGTCTACAAAGCATGGGGCCATGCCTGCCAAATATTGACCCCTTGAGTAATACTAATCATACACAATCCATGACAGATGCCATAGTGGTCATTTTGCTAATTATGTCCATTTATATAATTTTGCATCGTGATGTTTTACCATCATGGCCCATATACTCTTGGAATCTGATTTGGTGTGTTGTTTGGGTCAGATGTTTTGCAAGGACACAGCCTAATTCTGTCGGTTTAAAATCCTATAAATCACTGAAAGAGTTGGCCGATTAACAAAATGAGGCCCACAAATTGTTAGATTTATAAAGAGAGTTAAGTACCCCCTTGTTATCAATGCCAGTCCTGACGACTTCCAAGCGGGTATCTGGGATACTTTGTCTTTATAGCTCATTTACATGGTGAAATATGATGGCGATTAGGTTGGCTGATCTCAGCACAGCCAACTGGGAATGTAAACAAGCCACTCGCCAAAGCAGTGACTACAGTACAACATTAGAACCAAATGTAACAGCGACCAGTAACAGATCATAAATTATTTTCTTGGCCTAAAAACAGCAGAAATGTTTGTTGCTGCTGAAACAAACATTGTCAAAAGTACAAAAATATACCCACATGATCTTGACGTCTCTTGGCCTTCTGCTTTTTTTTAATAAAGCTCTGTGTTACAATGTGTGTGTGATGGGTTTGAATGATTAGGCAGAGACAGTCCGGTATAGACAGTTGTATAGTTGCCTGTGTCTTTCTGTCCCTTGCTGATAACATTGATGAGCCTTTAGCTTTCAGCCTGTCTATCAAGGCCATGTGCCAGGCCAACAATGTGAGGAGAATGAAAGAATACACACAAGAATGGTGAGATGGGGGAAGGGAAAAGACAGAAAGTGAAAGATGGATTGACAGAATGACCTTCTCTTTCTAAAAGCATGACCTCCCATAATCTATTAGATTGCAGCCGATAAGGCAATAAAACGATCATCTCTGTTTCTGTGTTGTCTCTTGTCTGTTGGCAAGAACGCTGACAGCCCTGTCAACAGAGTTGTCAAAATGACAAGAAGAAAATCCACAATAATCAGAGAGGAGTTCCATTCCAAACTCTGTCACCAGTGTGAGAGTGTTTTATAGAGAAATTATGATGGGCTTGCTTTGGAATTTATGCCAGATTTAGGATAGAAATTAATTAAAAATGAGAAAGACTTCTGCTGGCATTAAATACATAGAATGCGATGAGCTGAAATTAACTATAGTATTAACATTTAATAAATAAACCCTACAAAATTATATATTTTTATATTCATATTTATATATTCATTATGTGTACCACCTGCAATGAGTGAACACACTGCGCCGCTAAAAAATACTAACAACACGTAACTTATTAAATCATATTTCATAATATTTATAATATTTACATGACATAGGATGTTTTCTATAGGTTTTGTGTGGAATGTGAGAAATTTAATTGGTTATTTATGTGATTCTCAACTTACACTTAAGCTTGGACACACTTAATTTTCAGGCCAATTATAATGTAATTTGGTCATGGTCAGCTAGTCAATATGCGTGTCCCTCACTTTAATCTCTCATCGTCCATATTTGATGTTTAACTTCAGGAAGTGAATTGAGTTCGTTTAGTTTTATAAGTGTAGACGGGGCTACCCGGCAGAACAACGCAGAAATACAATCCACTTAGCTGAGCTGTAAATGTAGAGCCGGTTTTTGTGGTCAGGGCTGCTTATAACACAAAGTGAGATTTACATTTACATCCTGCTTTTTATTGTGTGATTCAGATCACTTTATCACTTGTTGTTTCAGTACTTTACATTTGTTTCAGCACAGTGTAATTCGCTTATAGCCTTTAAGTGAACTGAAAACTAATCAGTAGAATAGAATAATCTTTAGCACGCAAGACACCAAACTGTTCTGCCTATCTAACCACAATACATCACCCCTGGCCTGAGTACTATTCTACACAGCTGTCTATACTGAAGATGACTTGTTGTGTGACTACATGACGTCAGGTTCAGATTGATGCAAAACAACCCGGAATCAAAACAGAGTACAACAGTATGGTAATGCTGTAGGAGACCTCTATCTAGGTAGATATTATTATTATTAGTTTTTTAAAGTAAAGCAGAGACAGATGTAGCTATGCACCTGTTTCCAATCCAGAAGAAAAGTGTTACAGTCTATTCTGTGCACCTTTTTATGCAATTACAAGTAAATGAGACACATTGAAATGAGTGTTAAAATTCTTGAAATGTCACAATCATAGAAATACACTGCACCAAAAAAGTAGAATTGTTGAAGGGGATAGAAAAATTGAGCGTGATAGAAAAATGAGAAAATGTGGTCACTAAGGGCACTCTGTGAAAAGCAGTGGGGAATCTGTGAGAACAGCACGAGCAGATCCGGCGCCGATGAGGGATGTGAGCAAGTGCGCATGAGACACGCACACGCAAAAACATCATTGTAACTTTCATTACACTTAAAGTCTGTGTGTCAGACCTGGGGAAGAAAGGGTATTCAGAGACTAATGGTGTACTAATGCATTAACGTGGACGGTATCCTGCTAGTAGGTGCCATGAACTCCGTGTTTGAGTCACACTGTGTGAACCATAAATTTAGACCACAAGTGAACTCAAAGGTTGTGCTTTAATATGTCAGGAGACTTCTCAGTTAAGTTTCATCTAGGTAACAACTTCTTAAGTGTCAAAAGGACATTTTAAAGAGGACAAGTGTGACTGTGAGAGACAAGCGTCTTAAAAGTGAGATTACCAGGTGTATTTCTCAAGAGATATTTCCGAGAAGGAAGAAAAGTAAATAAAAGTCTTGGTTTCTCTTTACATTGTAAGGTAAACAATTGAGATATTAAAAAAAATCTCATTTTATTTTCTACTCACTACTTTACTTTTCATTCTGTGATTGTTAAATTTAGGATATTTTAATTTTCTGTATTTTACAATAATAATTTTCTATATTTAGTATTAGTGTTTTTATAGAGCTGCTAAAAGATAATGAAATAACCTACATTAAACACATACCCCAGTTTGAGAAACCCTGCTATAGAGAGGCTATAAAAATATGTACTTTGAAGTAGTATCATTTATATACTATTTCATTTAAAAAAATTATATTCTATATTTGGCCATAACCTTTCCGTTCTGTTGACTCCCTGACTGTATGTTTTAAAACATACAGCAGTTTTTGAAAGGCTGCTATAGAGAGACCATAAAAACATGTAATTTGAGAGGAAAGCTCATTTACTTGCAATGTAGAGTGTATGTATGCATGTGTGTGTTTCTGTGTTAGGAATGACAGTGAACTTATATGGCTGGCCAGCTGCTGCAGGCCACCTGCCTTCCTACACAGAGGTGACACAATAACCGAGAGTTCTCCCACTCTCTCCTGCCCTAACAAACATTCGTTAATGACTGAATTAGTGTCCCAAATTAGTAGCACACTTTCTCATTAACTGCCCATGAAGGCAGCTCCCATTTATAAACTTACACCAAGCAGGCTTCTCTCTGATCCTGTTGAAAAATGCAGCACAGGAATGTCCAGCGGAGGCCTAACAAAACTTGTTGTTTATGTCCTTAAAAGAATAGTTTGCATTAAAAAAAACTCCAGAACCTTCTGTTTAAGCAATGTCACTGCATCAGCATGACAACACATACAGTACCTTGTTTTGTATGCTTGCTCAGATTTACTTGCTGAACCAGGACATTTGCATCACATTTGCATGAATAAAGAAAAGTATGTCTGTTTTGCACTGTTGTTACCTCAGCTAAAACTTGTCATGTAAGGTCAAAACAACAACAATCTGTGGAAAAAAATACAGTTAAAGCAGAAAAATAAATATGAAAATTTTGTTCAGCAGTATTTTTGGTTTTCCAGTAAAATGTTAAAGACATATTTACTTGAGAAACTGCTAAAGAAATTACATTTTGATTTTTAACCTATTAACATTGATGCATGTTACAAGCACAAATTGTGGGGTTTATGCTTAAAACTAAACCATATGCTTAAAAATTCACTTAAAACAATGAATATTCTCTAAACTCAAGTTCTAATGTCTTTTGCTACTCAAGTAAATGTATCTTGTTTTAAAGTCGTTTAGATACTTTTACAGTAAGACAAGACACAATAATTAAGGCGTGAGCGTGAGCGAAGGATTGCAGTCGTCGTCAATTCAAGATTACTGTTTGATGGAGGGCCACTCGACAGCCCGATGCAATACTGTTCAAAGTTAAAGTGAGCTTGGGGCCATTGGCTCCTCTGAGTGAAGGACTTGGCAGAACCTTCGACAGAAATGTAGAGTGTAAGGTCTCTGATATTGTGAATCTCTTTGTACTCAACTAGAGCAGCTTTATTGGTAGTGTGCATCAAGGGCTCAAAGGGATGCAGAATGATTTACTAATAAAGGAAAATACCTAGAGATGGAAAAGAGAGAAAGTGAGAGAGCGAGAAAGAGAGAGATGTTTGGTACAATACAGTAGCATTGTTTCATTAAATTAAACAGACATGCTTGCTTGAAATCCTCCTATATCTTTAACTCTGATCTAGATTAAATGACATGTTACAGAGATTTGAGGAAAGCGTCACAAAATGCTGCAGTTTACCACCTCACTGAGCTATGTTAAATAAACCAAACTCCTAAAGAGTCTGCTAAAGCTCTTAATTCAACCGCAAAGCACAGCTAAGCATTCTGCATTGAAGTACTCAGACATTCAGTAAAGCATTTATCTAACAGATGTAAAAACATAATGATTACAGTTTCATCATTTGTTTTCATACCTATTTCTCAATGTAATTAGCATTACTGTGCTTTTCTGTATGGATAAGCAGGTGATTTTTCATGCATGTCTCCGGCTCACTCTGACAGCTGCTTCCGCTGATTGAAGGGATCAGACAGTCTTAAGTGTGATTTTATAGGCTGCTGGTGTTTCTGAGGTGAAGGCACCTCTGCTGGGTGAGCAATTTCACTGCCACCTCTAAGTCTTGCTCAGAGCTACGAGCATCCAAACACAGCTCTCAAACAGAACAGTATAATGATCTAGAACATGGGGTTAGGGGTGGGCTTTCAGAGATTAAGACCTGAATGTTTTTTATTGCCTTGTTTTTCACATTTAGATTTCATACCGGGTAGTTTTTGTAACTAATAAAATCATTCAGAGTTGCACTTTTGCTCTATAAACCAGATGCAGTCTTGTAAGCCAGACTTTTGACTGTTTGCATAATGTCTGGCACACATTGCAGTGTATTCTCCAACAGAACTAAAGCTCATTATGACACAGCTGTCTGCAGACAAACCCGAAAAAATCAAAAGAAGCTGCCTAAATATTTCAGAAGTATGACTGTAATAGAAAAGTGAAAAATACAGTCATAGAAACTGCAAACTTTAAGACACAAGTCTGGACATTCACTGTTCTACTTAAACATTGTATGGATTCTTGCTGCTGTCGCCATTGGCTGGCTCACTTGGGGGATTAAGGCATTATATTCTACAAAGCTGCTTTGAAAGAATATGGATTTTGAAAAGCACAATACAAATAAACTTGACTTGACTTGCAAAGCTAGTCAGAGTGGGGCTACGTACAGTACATTAAAACACAGAGTCTCTGATCTGTAGGAGTATGTGTTTGATGTATGGGTGAATATAGGGTATGTGTGTAAGGCAAGTGTAGGCTTTTAAGTTTTAGCTTGAGTAATATTTCAATTTTAAATTTATATACAGTAAAGAACACCTTGCAGATCATATAGCACCTTCAGCAGGTGGTCATATACATTCACAGGTTTGATCGTACATATACTTTTTATTTATAAATAGCTCAAAGTGAAATATTGCGTTGACACGTGTGTTGCATTGAATGTTAAGCAGAAACGTTTAAAAATTACAAGTTAAACTGTCTATGCACCTATACAGCGTAAGAGATGAAAAACAGCCATCTGTTTGAGACGCTCAGTGTTGTGTATTAGTGTTTATTGAGTCACTTTTATAGCTGTTTTCTCCTGGCTTCACAAAATTAAAGCTGCTTTTCTTTTAGAGCGCTGCGCTGACAGTGACGCGATTCATCTTGTCAAGCAGTTAAAGAGCACAGGACAGCTAGAGAAAGGTGTGTTTGTCACCTTTTCATACTTATACTACAAACAGGAAACAGTAAAGACGTATAAACAACTGCCTATGTACTCTATCAGCCGCACTCATAATTCCATTATTAGCGCCATGATCTAGAAGTTGAGGTACAGCAGCACTATATATTGTGTACACAACATATATACAACCTACAGACATTCGACTTAAAACATGAGCAGGCACGACATGTCTATTTAACTTACAAAAAGTGTCCCTGAACAAAAACACAGGTAGTCTTTTCTCTGAGGTCTGTGCAGCTAATATCCAGTCAAAAAAAAGCATTTAGATACATTACGTGCATTTTGAGGTGACAAAAAGCCTTAGAGCTAAAACAAATCAATATCCAGGTCTGCAGACACAGGCTGTATGCTTCCACAGGACATATAGCATGAAGACAAGCTATGTAAGTCTAGCCTCCGGGACAAACAACCCAAGTGTCAGGTACCGCGTGGCTCACCTTGTCTGAAGGACTAAAGTGGAGAAACAGTAAAGCTATGGAAAAGCTGAATGTTCCAGTGATTCAGAGTAAACAAGGCTGATTGGAAATAGCTCTGCCCATAAGGGGGCTTCATTGAAGGTAAGAAGGAATTCATTAGTTTGGAGAAAAATGAATGGAAAGGAGGGCATCTGCTGTGTTGTTATAAATTACATATTTATAGTGCAGCCATCATATGTGTCCATATTTCACCCACATATACACACATGTACATTTACCAAGACACATTTCTGAATTATATGAGACATTAAATGATTTAAAAGCAACTTTAAAAGTGTTAATTCAAACCTCAGCGCAGCTGAGCCAGTTTACAAACGGATATACTGTATTTTACAGCTTAAAAACTGAATATTTATGTAGGTGATTTTTTTAAATGGTTAGCAGAAATGAAAACTCTAGATGCCTCAGGCAGTACAAAGACAACAGAACAATACCGAGAAGCTTATTTTGCGCTCAATATAAGTTGGCCATGAAATTGACATTATACTTTGGCAAATTGCTGTGTAATGTAACTGAGAATTAAAGGTCTTGTGGTGAAGTTGTCCTGAATTTATTACTCATGCTTATGGATACATTGAGCCAGGTTTAAACTGAATAAATGGATGGGCAACGAAACTATGAGACTGACTGGAATATGTTTTAACATGGAGTTTTAAAGAAAGAACGACAGAAAGAAACAAAGAAACAAAGAAACAAACAAAAAGAAAGAAAGAAAGAAAGAAAGAAAGAAAAAAAGAGAAAGTGAGTGGTGTAGGTAAACATCTGTCATATCAAGGTGTAAGACAGGACATCCAAATTCTAGCCGCATCACACATATTGGTGCGGCTGATAGAGAAAGCATTTATATTTTTCAAACTACACTGCAATATGTATATTTCAAACATAAGAAGGCCTTAATTTATGGGTTTTTAAAAATGCGCTTGTGGATTTAGTTTTACATTAGCTTTAATAGAGCAGAGCAGCAGAGCTTTAATATGACTGCAGTAATTAATGCACTGCTGATTTTGTGTGACCATAAGGGCTTGCGCAGCTGACATCCCAATTCACCTTGTATGCTTGTGTGTGAGCATGTGTATCTGTGTGTTTATCTGGTTGGGCTTCATGCCACCGAGGTCTCCAGATGTGCAGATAATTGGAAAATTCTAAAAGGGAATAGAACCAATTAAAGCTCAAAGCAAATAAAGTCCCTTTCTCCCTGTGCTGTCAAATGCTCTTATAATAGGACATTTTTGTTCCCCTCTTATTAGTACAGGGTGTCCTCAACCTATATTTTAAAATAAATTTTACAGTATTTAACTAGACTACTATACAAGTGTAAAATTACAAGGTCTTGCGCGATTTTTGATTTTTCCTGAAAGTGTTAGTTACGCCAGACTCGGTCATTCTGTGTACTGTGGTAAAAGTATATTTACACAGCAACAAGCTGATTTTAAATGTACGCTATCATAAGATAACAACATATCATAAAAATGATCATAAAAAGCTGTTTTAGTGACCGTCTCAGCAGGGACATTGAAAGATTCCTCACAATGATGCAGATGTGAGTGAAACACCCACTTTACTCACCTGTTTCTCACAGCAGTTAGCAGAAGACAGTATATTTCATCTGATTTACACAGCATAACTGAACATCTCCATAGGAATCTCACACCATACGCCGTACATGAGAATTTATTCACTGACATGCTAGCTAGCTAATTTGCCAAACAATAAATCAAGAGTTGACAGTGTTTTACAAAACAGCAAGAGTAGAAAAACTTGGCAATAAGCAGATCTGTCACTCAGAGTTCCTGAGGTGGAATTTGCAATTTGGTATCTGCATGCTCCATCTATCATATTTAAGCCAGACGTCTATTAGTACGCAGTAACTCATTTGAGATAAGCTCTTATTAATTGCTCACGCCCTTAAGTGCTTCACATCATTGATGACAGAATCTGCATTTTAATTTGCTATAAAGATGAAGAAATTGTGTTGGATTCTATATCTATAAGGTTGGGCTTGTCAAAAGTAGAGGCAAAGAATTATGGGAAAATAATAGTGCAAAAAGTAAACAAGAAATATTACAAAATTACAAAAAAGATTCCATATGTAAAGCATTTAAGGAAACACTGAAGCAACTGAAATTTGCTATAAACACTATCTGACAAATACACCAGCAGATAAAGTTTTGTAGCGAGATCTCTTACACCTCCCCTGAGCTCAATTGGGTTCTTTTTGAGATCCTACAGCATGATGTGAAATACAGGCAAAAAGTGTCGCAGGAGATTACCTCTCAATCATTAATATATCCATGCTTTTAGTGTGATAATGCCCACTTCTTAAGTTCAACAACAGTTCAACAAATTAAACCGAATGGGTCAAACGTACAGATAAATACACAAATTCCACATAAACTATTCACCCATTTGGAAATCACCACTTTAGTCACTTGACAATCAAAATGAACTTGAAACTACTTAACAAATAATGATCTGTGAGTGAGCCGGTTTATAGTGAGCACTCATTTACATTAACAGTGCACATCTGTACCAGAGACCCACAATCAAATATAATGCAGGATTAGGACAACATAATAAATGACAGAATGAAGCCAAACTGACATTTCCCAGGAAATC
>JAZGTJ010017818.1:0-10495 GCA_036877575.1 Botia almorhae
ATTGCTGATATCAAGAATGAACATTTTCACTAGTGAAAACTGAATTGTTGATATCAAGAAGTCATATCCTGAGATGGAATAAAAGTCAAAACGGCTTGCCATAGACTATCTGATGTGGAGATCTCCATATCAGATGGAGATCTCCATATCAGATCTCCAGCCGCCATGTTTCAGGCGATCTAAACGTAACACGCTTCCACCAATGTCCGCCTTGACGCAATGATTGCATGGCCGGGTGGGCGTGGTCAGCTCGGAATGCATTTTCAAATTGAATTTTGCTACACACGTCCCGCGGCGCCATCATGAAAATGCAATCGTAAGTGTCCTACCTGTTAGTCTAAATGCATTTAGGACAATGATAATTTATGATAATTTTGCTACTGTTTCTGCTTGGACACGTTACACATATCAAATAAATTTGGGTTATACATTTTCATTTTCATTTTGCTAGTTATAAAGCATTAAAATAGTATGCACTTTACAACTTAAGACTACTGTTGGAAATGGCAAATGTAAATAATATAATTTAATTTTCAATTTCATTCTGCACCAAATTTGCACGCGTGGAGGTGATGGAAAATGTAAATTTAAATAATTACATTGCCGTTTTGAATATTGCATTGCCATTTTGAATATTGCATTGTCATTTTGCATATTGCATTGCCGTTTTGCATATTGCATTGCAAATTGAATTTTGCTACACATATGCTTCCATACATTATATGATTATAATGATTTATTGTTATTTATTGATGAAAAACTGATGTTTCCAATTATATTTGAAAATATCTTGGGCACTGAGAAATTGTGCCAACAAAAACGGTATGGCGTAATGTTACTAATTGCAGCTATTATGAAATTGACAACTGTCAGAAGCAGATGACGTTTTATCTTTGGTTAATTTATACCACTGTGTCAAATAGATAACTAGGGTTGTGTTTAGTTTCTTCTAAAACATTTGAAAAGTAGGCAGATCTGGAGCTTTTCTATAGTTTAAAACATTCTCCTTCCATGCTATCCGAAATACCTCTAGTTTTGTTTGCTTATAGTTACATTCCATTTTTCAGGCTGTTCTTTTCAGGGCATGGGTATGCTCGTTATACCATGGCATTGGACTGCTGTCCCTTTTTTTCAACCATAGAGGACCAACTTTGTCTAAGGTGTTATAAAATAGGGAGTTAACATTTTCTGTTGTGCTGTCAAGGTTTTCAAAGTTAGCCGTTATGTTAAGGAATGAAGACAGTTCAGGTAGATTTTTGATGAAAGAATCTTTAGTGGTATAATTTATTGTTCTACTGTATTTATAGCAAGTGGCTGATTTTGCAGCAATAGGTAAATGTATTTTACAGGACACCAGATAATGATCTGAAATGTCTTCGCTCTGCTGCAGAATATTGACGTCATTAACATTTACACCATAGGACAGGATTAAATCTAAGGTATGATTACGCCAATGAGTTGGTCCTGACACGTGTTGTGAGACACCAATAAAGTTCAAAATGTCTTTGAAAGCCAACCCCAACGCATCCTTTTCATTATCCACGTGGATGTTAAAATCACAAACAATTAAGACTCGATTGGTGGCCATTACTACTTCTCATAAAAAGTCAGCTAATTCTTTGATAAAGTCTGCGTGGTTCTCTGGTGGCCTGTAGACATTAGCCAGTAGAAATGAAAAAGTCTGCTTATTTACATTTAGGCATTTGGCAGACGCTTTTATCCAAAGCGACTTACATTGCATTATACTACACATTGATCACTATACATTGAGTATGTGCAATCCCTGGGATCGAACCCATGACCTTGGCGTTGTTAACGCCATGCTCTAACCACTGAGCTACAGGAAAGCATATTTACCCCTATTTACCCCAGATAAAGTTATATTGAGTACCATTACTTCAAAAGAGTTGTAACTAAAGTCAGATCTTGGGTAGCTGTAAATGTATTTCTATAAAGTGCAGCAACACCTCCCCCTTTGCCTTTTGGACGAGGCTCATGCTTATAGCAGTAATTTTGGTGGATTTAATGTAATGTAATCGTCTTGTTGTAGCCATGTTTCTGTCAAGCAAAGCACATCTAGGTTAAGATCTGTAATCATATAATTAACAAAAAGCACTTTTGTAGATAGAGCTCTAATTTTTAGCAAACCAAGCTTTATTAATTGTTTGTCTGTATTTTGTATCTTTTTTATTTGTTTAACATTGATTAAATTGCCATTTAATTGTTTACAGGTTTTTTGTATTTACCACACAGTAAATTTACAGGTGTTGATTTTCCGGTGTTAAGCTAAATTGTTGACAGAAGGTGTTGTATTAACACTAAAGAGAATCAGTCTAACATCTGACATGTCTTTTATATGTAAAAACTGGTGTAATTTTTTGGTGTTGGACATTTACACTTGTTTAGAATTAACCAAGCTACACCTCTTTTTACGTGCAAACTTTCTTCAGATTGAACCAGATCTCCACGTGCAGCAGACGCCATTTTATTTCGAAGACAGTGGTAAGCTTCATATTTTCTCTTTATATTACAGATACATTTCTACTAAGTTTGCAAACAAGAGGAACAATGAGATAAATATAATAATCATTGCAGGATTATACTTGAAATAATTCAAATATGTTTTGTTTTCTGTTACAATCTGTGCTCGTGGTCTCACATCACGCACGCTTGCTGAACATACAGATATTGCGTTTAAAACGCGATCACCATGTTTAATATTTATGGATTTATATCGCGCACTTTATATTAAGATTAAAGTTAATAAAACACATTTATGGGTTGTGTATACTTGCAACGTGACCTGCACGCGAGTCTCTGCTGAGTGCACGTGCGTCTTTCAGTGACATGGCATTTATAACTAACACGCGGATGCCGTTGTGATTTTCTTTGAAACGACAAAGGTGCACTTTTTGAATTATAAAATGTATTGAATAAGGACTTCGCGTGGTTTAGTCCGTGGGATGCATGTACAGACTTGACTGCTCGACTAGATTCGTATAATTGGGATGCATGTACAGCTGATCGGCTACATTCGTACTCCCTTCGTTTTCAGGTGTATTGTCCTGTGCTCCGCAACGTCATTGCTCACACGCTCACCCACGTGTCATCGTCACTTACTATAATGGGATTTATTGCATTTTGCAACAGTATTTTTACAAGCCATTAAGATCTTTCTCTTTCTTTCCCTCCATTTCAAAAGTTTAGATATTTAAAGATGATCGTTTAAAGATGACAATTTCAGAATCAGAAGAAATTTATCAAAATCCCAGAGACTTGCTTTGGTTTGTTTATAGCAGAAGGTAAGGCATGTTTAAACTTAATTTTAAAGTCATATTTAAAACAATTTAAACTGATTTTAGTGTGCACTGCCCATCACTTTTTCACTGCTTAGATCTGTGTTTCTCAACCCTGCTCCTGAAGGACCCCCTCACAGAATGTTTTAGATGTCTTGCCATGTAAAACACCTGATTCAACTCATCAGCCCCCACTCCGAAGGTAGTGAGTTTGTTGATTAGTCCCCGCAATTAATACACTAACTAGCTGATGAGTAAATCATTATTTTATGTAGGGAGACGTCTAAAACATTTTGGAAGTGGGGCCTCCAGGACCAGGGTTATGAAACACTGGCTTACATCTTTTTTTATTTCTTTTCAATCTAAATTTTAAAATGTCAATAAATCATTATGATGTTTAATCTAAGCTAAACTGACATGTTGCTTTGCAGTAAAAAAAAAAGTTCTCAATACCTTAAGGTGTTGCAGTCACAGTTACAGATGAAAGTGATACAGAGGTAGATAAAGATGTGTTTCCTGATCTAGTAACCTCCAGTGAAATGTTTTCTGTGATAAATGATAAACTGAATGACAATGGTGAGTGATAACAGTGCATATCAAATTTAATTGTAATATCTATACAAATTCTGGTGGTGTTGCGTATTATGTAGATTTTTTTATGTTGTTAATGATGTAGATCAATGTAAGAATGTAAGGAAGTTGCTAGTTTCACCTCAAGTAACAAAACATTTTGTTTTAGACTGAAGTTGTCTGAAATAGTTTGCCAGTTCATAGGGGCGTGATGAGACAAATCCCACAAGATGAGACTTGAGACCAGTCAGATCTCGCACCACAAGATCTCGTCACACCCCTACCAGTATAAGTAATAAAAAGACTAACATGACACCAATTAACCATATTTTAAACATTAACAGGACCTTCCACACCTCGATCTTCAGTCACATAGATACAGATACGCTGTCTGTAACTTCAAAAAGCAAAAATGAGGATGAGGCTTCACAGAGTTTACAGGCCAGCAATGCAAGTCCCAGTTGCTTTACACAGACACTGGGAATTTCGCTTAACATAAACCCAAGCTTTACATCTAATTGTATAGAAATTGAATATCATTAGAATGTAAGTTTCAAAAGTGTTTTTTAAACTGTAGTAATGGTCTGTTGAAGATCAGGAGCATAGTTCAGGGACATTTAGCTATTCCTGCTTTTTTTTTTTTTGCTCTGATAGTATGTCTGTTGTTTCTTTTTTTTAATGGTTAATTAAACAGATTTTACAGACGAAACCAGGTGGAGCAAATGTGCTGAAAGAGTATGAAGATACAGGGACCATTAGTGATAAAATGAGAAAAGTGATGAACATCCTAGTTGCACAGATGATTGAAACAGAAGTGTAATTATTAGTGTTTTATTTGTAAATTGTTAGTGATTATGGTAAAGTATATCTTTTTAAATACATTGATGTGCAGTTGATAATACTGAAAAATATATTTAGTTGAAGCCTAATTACATTTCATACATTTAAAGAAGCTTTATGTTTCCATTTCTTAGGAGAGTCCCACATCGACTTACCAAACAAAATTATGCTTTGGGAATTATCACCTTATTTCCCTCACTCAAAGATCCCCAAGGAAGGACTGGATATGTATGTAATTATTTATGATAACACTTAAAAAATGTTCCTTTCTTTGAAGAGTAGGTTAATTTTTGAGTATCTTGTTTTCAGAAACATTTTTATGATGGCCAAAAAAACACTGGGTTCTTGTTGTGGCGCCTTAAGACAGTACAGAGGGGGACAAAACAGTCTGTGAAAAAGGATGATCCAAGATCAGTGGAAAATGGAGGCCCTTTGCTGGCAAGAACAACGTGTAGCCATGAAGAACAGCTAGACGATGCTCATGAAGTCTTGAAGCCATCTCTTTAATGAATCATACCAGCAACAGTGAGATCATCATGCAGAAGATGAGGGCAACGTTTGAATATAGACAGCGCCTTGTCCATAACCCAGAGACATCCACCACAATATTCACAGTTTTTCCTAGATTCCTGAATACTAAAGGATTGGTATGATTCTTTCTCATTTTAAAACCAAATTAAAATACTTTTGTCAACTAACCTTGAACGTTAAAATGCTCTATGTTGACTGAATCTAATTATAATATATTAATGTCTAGTTGATTTGTGTGTGTGTGTGTTGTACAAACTGCTTTAGGTTCTTCAGGACTTCATGCTCATATTTGGGTTAGAAACTGCTTCCAGGCTTTTGGAAAAGTGGCCAACTGTTTTCAAATAGAAGGTTATCAGCCTAGCAGAAACTTTGACTTCCACTCCCTTGCTGAAAAGCTAGGACAGAATGGAGAAAGCTGCAAGGCAAATGATTTCCCGGTAGAAATGTGCATAACTAACTTGCAGATGCTTTTTGTATCTGCACTTTTTATGGTTATTGTAATGTAGTCATGTAACATGATCTGTGTTTTTCAGAATTGGACAGTGACATATCATCCTTCCTTCTACTTCTGCATCTCTTATCACCCCAAGCTTCTGGACGAAAGAAGACCAATAGGATCAGTATTTCTCAAGCTATTGACCATCTGGTGGTGTTTTACAAAGTAGGTAACTGGGGCATTGGTGGCATAATTTCTACACCTAATAATTAATTATTATATAACTGTAAAATAGGAGGCGAAACACTAAGTTGATAAAAATTAAATTAGCCTGTTGTGGATAATGTTTTTTGCAGTGTTTCCTGTTCTTTACAATTACAATGTCTTTTAGGCATGCTGCAGTCTACAGGAACACCTTGAGACACACGAGAACCGCCAGCCCTACATTTTTGCCTCCGGAACCAGCAAGGAAGCCATCAGTCGATTCTTCATTGTGGTGGATAAAAAGCTTAGTTTTCACTGGCAGCAATGGATAAACTCTTCAAGGTCCATATTGTTTTCAGCATCACTTACGATCTTCCACTCAAAAATATGTACACCTTTCTTCAAACAACGGTCTACAGAATTGATGTTGGCACAACTAGTGAAAGTCCAAGGAGCTCAGAGCAAAATTCCTAAACAATGTTTAGATGTTACATCTGTAAATCACTGCTTAATACGGTAGTACAATTAATTAGGCACCTTAAGCTTGTACATGGCTTGTATCCTGGAAAAAAGTTTGAGCTGGTTTGTGCCCAGGATGGTTGTTCGTTAACATTTAGGAGTTATGCAGGGTTTAAAAAACATTTAGTTAAGTTCCATCTTAGTGGTGGTGTGTCAAGCAGTGCAGATGTATCGTTACCAAATCAACAAGCCCCAAATCTTGATGAGTTATCATCACATGTTGAATCTGACACAGAGCAAGATTTACCAGTTGCAAGTTTGCATGATTGTTCTTCTGTCTCAAGGGATCGTTCCAGGGAAATGTGTGCATCCTTAATAGCAAAATTGCAGTCTAACACTGTTGCAAACAATGTGATTGTCAGTTGTTGAAAGCATGGAAGATTTTGTTAATGAACACCATTTATATTGTTTTGGACTTATTTGTAAAATACATATTCTGGTGCGATAGCTTGGTGCTCTTGGAATAAAGTTTTGAAAGAATAATAATAACCAGAGATATGTTTAATTCTTACTGAATTTATTTTTGATTATAGAACTGTAAATAAACATCATTTAGAGAAGGAAATGATTAACCCACAATATTCAAAAATGTTGAGGCAACACCAAGATAGTCTGTAATTTTAACGCTGTAAAAGTGTTGTTAATATCACCGTTGGTGTTAATATTTAGCGCTCTTGGTGTTTATATTGTAACTCTGTGTCAGTGTTTAGAAGAGGAACACTTTTGGGAGTGTTGAAATAACACTTTGTGGGTGGTTCCCATATGTACACTTTTAAAGTGTTAAAACTGACTCTATTGGTGTTAATTTCCGGATTTCAAATTTACTGTGCGGGGGACAGACACAGGAGGGGGCCGGAGAATATTACTGTGGCTGACATTGTACTAGCAAGTTCACACACCTCTTTAATATTATCTTTAGTGATTTCTGACTGACGGAGACAAACATCATTTGTGCCAACATGTATAATAATCTTACTAAATGTATGTTTAGCTTTAACCAGCATGTTTATACTTGCTTTAATGCCGGGAGCTCTGGCTCTGGGAGCAATTATATATCTCATTTGACTATGGTGGCTGGTGCCTCTATTTTCACGTAGGGAACATGTTAGGGTGAGGACAGGCTGAGATGTATTGGTACTTTGTGCTGATAATAGCTGATGTGCCTTTAACTGCACACAGCAGTCTAGTGAACAAGCTTACAGAGATACAGAGACCCATTTAAAACAAATTATACATGAAAAAAACGTGCCAGCTCCTGTCCAGTCTGAAGTATTGATGGAACCGGACTTCATCCAGTGGCCAGACTGACCACTTTCACCGAAGATATCTGCAATGACAAAAAGCATGCGTTATTCCTGATTCATTGATTATATTAAGTACTTTATGTCTGATTCCATTCATGTTAAACCTTTTTTCTACAAAATGTTTGTTTTAAGTGGCGAAAACTGATTTGTTGTCTACAACATGGAGTAACATCATTGAAAATCATTCACAAATGTTACAAGGCAACCAGAGACTAGTGACCCAATGGCCAGCCACTGGAGACAAGCATCTCTGGCAGTGTGAATTGGGGCTTTAAACGTTTGCAGTTTTTCTTGATTGCTTAAACATATTTCTTGAAACCATGCCTCGTATTCTCAAAACACAAATCCACCTAATACCGTTAACACAGTCTCACCCAATTCCCCAAACCCAAATCTTATTTTCAGGTAAAAATTAAGCTCTACACCCCAAACCATTCACTCTTGCTGAAAAACTGAACCGTGCCCTCAGACATCACATACAAGCCTTCAAAAACACACACACTACAACCTACAAGTCTTACACACTGGTGCAATAAAATCAAAACAATATTTCCCCCCCTCAAAAACCTTTTCAAATGATAAACACGAAAGACAATCAATGTATATATACATTGGCACATTTTTATTCATTCATATACTACACAGTACAACACAAAAAAAAATCTGCCTCAGCATCCTGTCTTTTGTCTGGGTCAGGCTGTTTTTCTCCCTAAAGGTTCTGATGATGGAGGCGACGGTGAAGTGACTCAAAAAAAGTCATACAATTGTCAAGGACATGGTCAACTAAAGTGGCTTGAATTTCATCTGAGACTGCTTGTCACCTTGCCCTTGTTGCTGCTGTTGAGCCTTGCTTTTTGTGGATGCTTGTTGAGTTTAGCATACTGCATCGCTTCCTGTTTTTGAGCTATATAGTTTTGTTTTTACTAAAGTCTTGTTTTGTTCTGCCCCCTTGTGGGAGTTTTTGTTTAAATAAAGTGTGTTTTTGCTAAGCTGTTCTGTGAGGGTTCTTCCCTCACTGTTTGTGACAAAAAACAGTAATATCACACCATGTACCTGCCTATAAAATACTTTTAGCTGACCATTCTTTCCCTCAGAGGAAGGCTGCTACGATGATGGGATAAAGCTCAAATAATGCAGAGGAGGCTGAGAACTGAGGTGAATCGAGGAGCTGGGGTGCCCATGTAGACGCAAACCAACGGCCCTGATAAAAACCGCCGAAGCCCACGGAGGGGAAGCGTTGGTAAGGAGTTCGATGTCGAGAGGGGAGAATAAGAGGTTGTCATAGAAAAAAGTTAACCCGTTCCATTTCTTTAGAAACATAATCCATAAGTTTAGTTCGTTTTTACATTCATAGGATATATGAATTTCATTTTCCAATGCTTGAAAGGAAGACACGAGGAAAAGGAGATGCAAAATGAACGGGCGACCCTGGGGAATTACGCGCATGGCAAAATTTAAATGACCGAATACGGAGAGGAGTTTGCGTTTTGAACAAGATTGGTTAGAACTAGTAGATTGGATGTAACCAGGATAATTCTGTCAATTTTCTCTTTTGGTAAGGAGGCCTAAAATTAAGGAGGTCTAAATTAATGCCTAGAAACTCAATTGTTGAGGCCGGACCTGATATTTTGTCTTGGGCAATAGGGATCCTGAGTTCAGCGAACACTTTTAGGACTGAGAGGAGATGAGCGGCTGGGACAGCGTCGTGAGGCGAAATTATTAGTAAATCATCGAGCAAATGGAGAAGGTAAGGAATGCCGTAATTGTTGGACAAAATCCAGCATATGGCTTCTGACAGTGTGTCGAATATTTTGGGGCTGCTTTTGCAGTTAAAGGTTAAACGCACGGTGAAGTAGAATTTATTGCACCAACGGATGCCAAACAAATGCCATAACTTTGGGCTGATGAGCATTAATTTAAAAGCTGCCGTTATGTCTACTTTAGCCAACCATGCACCGTGGCCGACGTTTGTAATCATTGTTATTGCTTGGTCGATATCGTGATAATGCAGAGTATTCTTTGAGAGGAATAAGACTGTTAATGCTAGGGAGCGAAGAGTTATGAGGGACTGAAAAATCGATTATCAAGCATTTTTTATCTAAAACTTTTACGGGAGTCGAAAGAATTATTTATTTATTTATTTATTTATTATTATACGAAGACTTTGGAACAGACGCTCTGTCAGAACAGTTCTGACAGAGCGTCTCCCTCTGAAATCACTAATAGAGCAATCTTTCATGGGGATAGCGGGCTGCGGGATGTAGCTAGTACATTTAATGAAGTTTGGTTCCAGGCAGGGGGGAATTTATTAATTAAGGGTAAGTGGTAGTGGAATGGTTAATAGATCTACAAATAGCACACAAAATGTTATGACTGCCGAAAAATATGCTTTTGGGGAGATCAGTGTCCATTCAAATAGGGAATTAGATGTTTGTCCGGGGGTGAGGGGGGGGGGGTTTAATCATTAAAAAAAACTGTTACTAATTGGTTACACAGAACTTTATTACATTAATTTAACACCATATACAACAGCCTACTTGCTGCACAGTCTGCAGCTTTTGTTAGGGCACCTCATTTTGCGAAGCTTCCTAAAAACATTTTCTAAAGCCCTATCATATGGAAAGTCCTCAGGACTCACGTTCCCTTTTCAGTCGCGGAGCCTACAATGTACCGCATATTTGCGACTAGTTACCTTTCTAAAGAAGGCGCAATCGCGTTTGCTAAGGGTCGGGACTTACAGTAACATCAACACACTGAAACTATTGTATTCAGAATATAAAATATTTTATAGCACT
>JAZGTJ010017819.1:5000-11816 GCA_036877575.1 Botia almorhae
GCCAGGTGCATTTCACCCATAGAACTACTGAAATATATATATATATATAAAACCATATTAGTAGCAGTGTGATTCCATGCAGAACTCACCACCACAATGCTCTGGTGTTCACAGTGGTTGCTATGCTGTTGCTAGTGTCCAGAATGTTTTTAGCATGTTGCTGTGTAGATGTTAGATGTAGCAGTAAGAGGTTTCTAAGATGTTGCTTATACTGGCCTGTCATGATGTCTGCGGTAAAACACTGTTCATTTGTATAACAGAGAAAATAAAGGGAAGAGAAACAAAAAATGAGTTACTTGAGCAGGAGAGAGACAGTCATCTTTTATTAGGCTGGTGAGTGTTAGGAGCACAGTGTGGTTTATGGCTTGGGCCCCTGCTGTATCAGAGCCCATATTGTGTTCAGAGGCAGCCAGGCTAAGGTTCCTTTTGGCCCCTGTAGTGTGTTTTCTCTCCCGGTTTCTCTCTGTGTGGATTATGACCTCCACCACAATTACACTCACTTCCAATCTCTCTTCTGAACAGTCACGTATGGAAACAGTGTTGTGAGTGTTGCTTTGCTGTCTTCTGTATAGTGGCTATGATACATGAGCATCAAGTTACTGCTCCAATTATTGAAATATCTTTTCAAGTGTAAATGACATCAGTTACATTCACACTGACTCAAGTGTACATGAATACACGTGAAAGATGCCTTCAGTTGTGTCTTTTGCTCTTGTCTTTCTGTTTTGAATGTCAGCATTGAATGACACAGAATTATTTTCACCCTCAGTGTGAGAGACAGTCAAAGGTCACAAGTTCACAGAGGTCCAATAAAAGAAGTAAGCAGACGATCATCATCAATTATCTGCTGGAGATCCCCGTCAATAATTCAATAACAGAGAGAGAGAGAGAGAGAGAGAGAGAGAGAGAGATGTCTTCATCTCTTCTCATGGGAAATAATGTTTATGCTCCTCCTGTGTATCTGCTTGTTGACTGTGTTTAAAAACAACAGTGAAAATAAAAGCTTGTTAAAATTATTAGTTTATGCCACTGAAAGTTGTGTTGCCAGTGAAGGTGATGTGTATTTTTTCTGTATGTCAGAGAAAACTTTACACTAACCGGTTCTGTATAGTTCTACAGCTCATAGAGGGTCACATGACCATCGAGTGGATGTTTGTAGTGGATGTGAGTTTATATCTCTTGATTGGACAGAGAAAGGCTATATAATGCCAACACTATTCCTGTCTCTCCATCAGTGTTGAGTGGAGAGTCTGCGCGTGGCTGAGCTGAGTGCTGATTGAATTAGACAGCCGCCTGTCAACAGCCTCTCAGCCAGCAGCTGTGAGCCGCTCCTTTGTCCCTCCCACACAAAAGAGACAGACAGACGCAGATGAAGATGCTCTGAATCTCCTGTCACTCAGATCACACCGAACGGAGAAATACAGGTGTGGATTTACACATGTGTGTGTTTTAAGGTGTAGAAGAAAACTCAGAATGACCCAATGAATTCTTCTTAATTCACATAGCAAAAGAGTGAAGCAATTCTTCCCTGTATCTCTATCTGTCCATCTGCATATTCAAACTTCCAATGGAACCAGTGCTGCTTGATATCACTGATGACAGACCGATCATACAGTGTCTTAATGTGATGACATTAAAGTCATATACAACAGAGGCCAATACTAGCATTGTAGTGTTTATATTGCTTTATTCCTTGATATGTACTGGTAAGTAAATGTGCAGGAGAGCGTATATGCACAAATGTTTTTAATGTGCAAAACAGTTTATGAGTGTCATGACAGACATTGAGGAGTGAATCTGTACTGGCACGAGCACAGCTACCATTGTGAATGAGGGAGCAGGTAAACGAGAGACAGAGAGAGAGAGAGAGACACCTGCAAGCAGTTGTGCCTGACAGCCTGAGGCAGATGGGAAGCTGGGAATGTGTTTTTAACTATATATTCTGGGCAGTTGCTTACTAGCCCCAGTCAAAACAAACTTTGAGTTCATCTTTCAGTTTTCACTCATTGTATCATCATTATAACACATGAGAGGATACTGAAGAGAGAAGCATTAGAGAGTGATGTAAACAGCTGCAGCTGATAATGCAGCTGCATTACATTCAACTTATCGCATTAACCACCTCTTAATAAAATCTAAATAGCCTGAAAATCTGAAGATGATATCATGAGAAATCTCTATTACCTGATAAACAAAATGAGACATGCACGTTTTAACATGCATTTTAAAACATGTTTTTGTTCTTCCTTTAGGGCTGTTTTGTAGGGTTTGTTCTTTATAGCGTCTGTGTTTAGCCAGGTTGTGTGTGTGGGTGAGACAAAAGGAAATAGTGCATGTTTTATTCGTTTGTCTACAATACGTCATTCAAGCCCACAAGTCTGTCCCAGATCTAAAGTTTCAAAGTCACCACATGGTATTGTCTTTAGTTAAAGGCTGTTGTTATAGAAACCATATTTATATTTTTTCAGTTGTTTGTGATCTTTGTATTTTGGACGGTATAGAGTTCCACATGTCAGTGAAATTTAAAAAGAACAGAACTTTTGACATTTTCTGTGATTGGTGTCTGACTGGACTTCTGTGACTAGACTTGCCTGTCTAAATCATTAACATGGTGTAGGTGGTTGTCAGGGTGTTGCTATGCAATTGCTATGGATTTCTGAGTGGTTGTTAGTGCATGATTACATGTGGTGAGGGTATTGCCAGAAGGCTGTTTACTGGGGCTATGTTCAATTTGTGTTTAAGTGTGTAATGTTGTAGATATTTATTTATGTCCTCATAAATGTTAAATGTTTGGTTCCTATGGTAATGTTCACACTCACGTCCGGGCACCTGCTCTTCACAGTTCTCTTTGTAAGTTTAATAGTTTTAAGCACCTGCTTACTCTTACCTTTAGGTTACTTATAGCCTCAGGTGACTCTCCTCTGAACATCTACCATGGTTTTCTATAGTTACACTACATGCTATAGTATTTTGAATGAAATGTTTTCGCTTGTTTCCAAGACCATGAATGTTTGCAAGTTACTGTTCTACAAAGCAAAGTTTGTTGTATTAAAACAGCTTCATTACATGACTTCTACTGTAATCTTATTATGGTTGCCAAGCAACATGGCATTTTTCCTTGTCACAAATGCGTCTCACATGAATTTAGTCTGAACTCCTTCATGCATTTTATAAAGGACTGTTAAACAGTTAAAGAATGTTTTTAAAGGATTTCATAAATGACAGCCTGCTTTTTGTGTCCCGTAGCAGCATGAAAAACACAAAAATCACTTGGTTAATTATATTTAAAGGATCTAATTCCAGCTTAATTCTACATTTCATGTCTTAATGTTGTGTTTGATGGAACCAATATCTACTGCAAGTGTCTCCCCAACCACCAAAGTAGATTTTTTCACTCCAAAACTTCTTTTTACAAGATTCAGATCCTCTTAGCTTACCCTTCATCATGGTCCAACATCCCACGATCTGCCAGTGCTGCTATGGAAACGTGCCCCTCTGACAATGGTCCATGCTCAGTTTGGGTCTTTTGTTGTGGAGTGAAGGTTCGAGTGTTAGCTTAGTCCCAATATTTACCCTTAAAGCTAAAGGAGAGCTGCCTCTTTCTGTCCTCCAGTTCCAGACTGAAGGTATCTCTGGAGAAAACGGCTATATTTTAAGTTTTAATTCAAATCAAATCTGTCTTTCTCTCTATCTCTCCTTATATATATATATATATATATATATATATATATATGTGTGTGTGTGTGTGTGTGTGTGTGTGTGCTTATATATGTATATGTATATTTATATATATTGTTTATTCAGGTGAATTTATAACCCAAAACGTTTGAACCTATATTAATATAGAATAAGAGGAGTCAGGACATAAAGCCACAATGAAACAACCAGAAATCTTCAAGAGTTTCTTTAAGTAAACATTCCAGACTAATAAAGTCTAATAATCTAAGGATTACTGCTGCTAATTAAACCTCAAACAAATATCCCTTTGCACACCCAAAGATCCAGAAAATGATGGGAACACACACATACACTAATCCACCTTCACTCAGATGTGGCTAAACTCTTTTTCAAGAGGGACTGATCGGGTTGGGGTGAAGGCACTTGCCCTAATCTCACAGCTGGGTCACCAGCGTAACCCCCCACCCACAGATTAAAGAGTTCTTGTTAAACAGTCTTCAATGCAGAGGCCCTTTACATTCTTGAGGACCTCCTCTTCAAAATGCCCCATATTACTGTTTGTTTAGTCTTTCTGGGGCGAGTGTGAGGGTCAGGGGAAATTTAAAACCTGACTGCGAGCTCCAGTCTTAGTCTTCTTCAGCACTAAGACTTGGCCCAACTTAGTGTTTGGCTTTTAGTGTGCTCACCTTACGGCTGGTAAATGAAGGCTCTGTTCCATCACCTACACAGACACCATAAGTGCCCTCACTGTTCTGCAGGGTAAAGCACAAGTATGCAGCCATCTGAAATGCCTTCTTCTCACCAGTTTATAAAGCAGCATCACATGTGGGCTTTACAAGGATGTAGAGGACGTAATGAAAAAAAATCGATATGGCGAATGTTGATAGAATTATAAATATAGTTTTACTCCATACAAAAATGTAGTAGATTAAAAATAATAAAAAATTTACTCTAGTCTTTCTAGTCATGCATAAATTGTGAGTTGAGTGTGTTTTGTGTGAAAAGTGTTATTTTAATAACACAGAATGGTGTTTCAAATTAGTCAACTTGAAAGTTGTCTTTGAGGTTAGTATGCTGCTGCACAGGCAGCTGCCTATGTAGGCAGTAATAAAGCTCACAAGGTTTAGAGAAGCAAGCGCTGTTTCCTCAGAGCATCTAATTAATAAACTGTCTGTGGTGTGTTGATTCTCTCCAGTGGACAACAGTGCTGGACACATCTGCTGGGGAGACACACTGGCCTTCTGACATTTGTGTTAAACCAGAGATTATCCAATGCTGTAGATCTGGAGAAGAGATCTGGCTTGCATTTATGTGCTCATACTGCTGTTTATTAGTTTGCACAAATGCTCAGTATATAAACAAACCTGGTGTTCTTTGTCTCAGCCAATGGGACGCTTTAGGAGATGGGGGTATTAGCAATATCATGCTGTCAATCATGTACTGCTTTAATCTGATTGGTCTGTCTTCAAGCCAAGCAGCTTCCACCCCCAGACACCAATTACAGGTGTGTTGGTGTGATGTAGGGCCACTGACTTTACCAGCGATCAGAGTTCCCACTGTGACGTACTAAACAGAGTCGTCTGCTTTACATCAGCCAACCCAATGTGGAAGTGGGCCATATAAACAGACAGGCTCATTAAAGTGCTACAGATCTGAGGGAAATAAAGTATTAGGTCAGTGCTGAGAGTGAGGACTAGCGGTTGGTGGTAAGTTGTACATAAGTTGTAAGTAATGCAAAAGACAGATTTGAACTGTTTCAAAATCTAGTAAGATATCTTGACAACATTTTTGTCCATGAATGTACATATGATGCCCAGAAATGCTGTTTAATTAGATGCACCCAATCAATATTAGAGAGAATGTGTTCAGATCTGGGGTTCATAAACACACAGATGCTGTGGTCAAGGTTTCCTCCACTACCTACACAAAATCTGGACTTCTCAGAGACCATTTTAGACCATATGTGAAGATCAGATCTGGTCCGCAAGACATTACCTTCTAATGAGTCTGTGTCCTAACTTTCAGCATGCACACTTAAAGATTGTGGTACAGCTTTAAAATCTATAATCTGTCAAAGCACTGAAGAAAGAATGTGAACATCAAAAATCTCCAAAGAACCGAAGAAACCTGTAGGAAATTGTTTTGTGTGTGTGTGTGTGTGTGTGTGTGCGCGCTCTAGTATTCCCTCATACTCTGTTGGCTGTTGTGGTAGAGCTGAATAAACTCCAAACTGAATAGAGCTGCCAAACTTAGGAAAAGCAGCTGTCCAAACACACACACACACACATTGTGTACCTGCTGTATTTAATCTCTTTCAAACTCTCACACACACTCGCCTCATCTCTGATTACATCTCTATCTTTTCTTATTCTTTGCTATCTTTTATTTTGTTTATTTTATTATAGTATATTTAATTAGTATATTGATTGTCACGCGTCACCAGAAGGGAACATGTGTGGTCCATGGAATAAGAGATCAGATGACTGTTTACATCTTGATCTTTATCAGGAATGTAGCATCTCTAGCATGCTAATATCAGTTAAGCAGTGAGTGACGAGTTTTGAGAGTTTTGAGTGAGTGATGAGGCAGAAGTTTACTCTGGGTGCTGGGCAAACACACACTCCATTTACTACAGTGATTAGCCACCCGCACAGAGCAGCAGTGCAGTACACAACTAACAGACACATTTCCCTCTGCTTGTGTTTAACCTTAGTCTAATTAGCTCATTTTACTGGCTAATTCACACAGATACTGTCATAAACCGAAAGCATTATAATTATTCTACATGATTAATAGTCTCTAGTTTGAGATATTAAATAGATCGGTCTGTTAAAACACTGGGAAAAACTACAGCCCATGTTATTCACCCTAAATATTGTATATATATATATATATATATATATAGTACCTTATATATGAGCCACAGCACATATTTTACATTAGAAAAATCACAATTCACACCACCAAACAAAAATGTCAAAAAAGTATATTTTAGTGTATATATAGGTGTGTATAATACTGTTAGAGAACAGTACACTATATACTATCTTAATACTGTTAGAGAACAGTATACTATATACTATCATAATACTGTTAGAGAACAGTATACTATATACTATCTTAATACTGTTAGAGAAC
>JAZGTJ010017820.1:0-11816 GCA_036877575.1 Botia almorhae
GCAGGAGGTTTACCCCATTACCTGCTGTCACCCACCTGTCTACATCAGGAGCACCACGGTGTCTCATTGAAGACGCGAGAGGACGTGTTTGACGCGGTGGTCCAGACTTAATTTAGGCTATTGCTGAAGGGTTCCAGGCTGAAGTGTCAGGTTTGACAGGAACTGACATGGCTGGAATGGGGAAGCCTGCACAGGTTGCTCCTAATGTAGCTACCATAGTTGATGAACACAGAAAACAGCGAGCTACTGCTTGCAAAACACAGAAGCCATGTTTTGGGGGTTAAATGTTATTTTTTTATTGTTGCAGCTCTACATTTATTAATTCTATACAAAATGTACAAAAATTGGGACAGGAAAATGTAGCTGATGAATTATATTCATCCTCAAATAAAGGTGGATGTGAATTCAGATGAATTTAAGCGTGTGCTTTGTGTCCAGCAGGTTTATAACCATAAACCACTCGCTTTATTACAGTGTAAATATAGAGAGCATAAAATCAGGTCGAAACTGAACACTGTAACAATATGTTGTTCAAGCAATTACCAGAATCCATCTATTGAAGTAGCCCGTTTAACAATTCAAAATAAAGATATAAAAAAATAGAGGATTTTTACTACAAAAAAAAACTGACTGTGGCATTTCTATGACAAATGCTTGTTTTGAATGAGGTATGGCTTTGTGGCAAAATGAATCGAAATAATGTAATTGACACAATTTCTTTTTAACAAACACAAAACTTAAATTTAAGCTATTCCTCCACTTGAAAATAAATGCTTTACAGAAGGAAATTCTTAATACAACCTGCCTGAGCAAAATTATGTTATGTTGTGCAACGTAAGGCAAACAATCAAACAGTAACACGCAGCTCAACTTCAGCAAATTCTTACACGAGGGCTTATTACCTATCCGTGGGGCATCCCTGTTATTAACAACTTAAATAAACTTACTCCTGCTCTTCTAATTGTTTCCTCAGATATCTTGGAAGTTTCATGTAACCCACAACCAAAATCACAACCAACCCATCCACAAAAGAAAGAAACTTTTCGTTTATACTGCATTCATATGCACTGCATTACAACCATCAAAACTCAAACTGTTGTGATGTTTCTATTGATACACTTTCTTAACCCCCTCTGCCCAACATACTTATATCCCATCACAACCCAATAATAAACCAACCTTAATGAAAACCAAAGGAGCTGACTGCATATGTAAACTTAGCTGGTTTTGTTTTGCTACCAGAACCCTTTGCCAAGCAGGAGACCCTTTTCTAACCGGGCATGAGCAGAGATGGTTTCCCAAATGGTAAGGCAGTCTGTGGGCAACAAGGGTGTGTTTGAAACGGGGACATGGAGCTGAGGCGGGGCTCTGGAAACATCTGTGCTTCACTAACAGGAGCAAACCCAAGCCAAGGTGCAGTCAGGAGGCTGTACCAAGAAGAGGAATCAGTAGTCGAGCTATTGTGGCCATCACACTGAAGGGGCATGAAACCTTGACAGAACAATTTAGAATCTGAACAGTCCTGTAGTTGGATGTCCAATGAGGGGTTTGAGTAGGCCAGTGTGTAGAAAACAGAACTCCACAGACAGAGCACAGTATCTGCACTGATGGATGTAGAACCCAGCTGCTCCGACACCACGGTAGAGGACGGTTTCAAGCTGTCGTTAGCTAAGGCACAGCAACCAAGGTCTGAGGCCGGGCTTGGGGTGTCCAGTAGATGATTGGGAATGAGTGCTGGTTTCTGAAAAGACGCGTGCTCCATTGGACCAAAATAAGTGCGACCGGCGTTGGGAAGACGACCAAAATAGTGGATCACTGTGGAAGATGCGATGAGACCGGCTACGCTAGTCAGGTAAAGCAGACCCAACATACAGGTGACCTGGATGAAGGTACAGAACAGCAAATTACAGCACCATCACAAATATTTTTCTGACAGATTTTTACAAGAAGTGTATGTAAACATAAGTTGATATTCGCTGAAAACCTTCCACAGCTTTTGATTCTCAATCTTTACCTTGGTAAAATGCTGGTAAATGGCCAGTAGGGCTTCCCTCCAAACGGATTGCTCAAGCAAAACACAGAGATCTGTGTATGTAAACCATCCTCGCCTCATACCCTGCTGCTCCGCAATGCTACAGGAGACAAAGAGCATTTAACATATTGATCCTTTCACAGTGGAACTCACAACAGATCACATGACTGAGCCAGTAAAACGAGCTGGAACAGAGGTCTAGAACTTCTCTCACATGTTCTTAATGTTCAATATACTATAAAAACATCTTTTAACTTCCAGAAATCTAAACTTCCTCCCCAGTCCAATAAGGTCATTTACTGAAAATGAGCTAAATAGGCTAAACAGGGCGGCTAAACATCTGTAAACTCTTGCAGCTGTGTTATTTTCAAGAAGGTCCCTGATCGATTCAGTCTGATCTAAGAGTCTGTGTGGCACATTTCAGCAGCAGTGGATTGCTCTGTGATGCTGCCGCAGTGTAACACAGCTTTGCACAGAAGCCGTTACTGAAGGATGGTGCAGTGCCAACTACATTGTATATAAAATACACTGTCAGCCTGTGTATATAAAAACACAGCAAAGAGCTGCTGTGCATCTCACATGTGCAGATAGTGTTTACATAATGTCTTAAAGAGACAGCGGCAAAAAACAGCATTAATTTCAAGGATCAAATGCTAGAGGCTGGAAAATGGTTATGCAAACCTGATTCATGACACTATGGGTGAAAATCACATGTATGATGTATTTATTGACAGGTTATGACTCAGTATAACCTGAGACGTGCTGTTATGAAACGTGTTGACCAACCTGCTCTCCACCTGTCTGAGAACTTTAAAGAAGTCACTGGGTTGTGTGAAGAGATTCCAGTCCTGTGAACATGAAAACTCTAATTTCAAACCGCTTTCAGTAGACAAAAGATACAATCAGCAATGCAACTTCACTCAGAAGCAGACCTAGTGTGCAAGTATGCAAACTACACGGCTGTAGTGCTCTAGAAAAGTGGAGGGGTGAGCTTACGATGGCAGTCAGGAAGTTCATCTCCAGAGTGTTGACAGCCTGAACATCCAGCTTCGCAGCAGTGGCCCATTCATCATTGAAAACCTCCTCTTCCTCCCCTTCATCATACAAATATTTACTGGCAACCATCTAGACAGCAGAGGACAGGAGAGAGATTCAGAGTCTGTTTCTACAGATATTTTCAGGCCAAAAAGACATGTAAGAAATACAGCACCAGGTAAACAACCAATGTAAGACATTTAAAAACGCATTTGATAAAACTGATTTTGGACATTTAGAAAAATGTCAATAATATCAACATTTAATCAGCAGCACTGTAAATTACAGGAAAAATAAATAATAGGAATAGTTATTACTAATAAAGACCGTAATAATATAATAACTATAATAAAAATATATATTTTATGAAAAGACAAACTGTAAAATATTCAATGATGTATAATGCTAGTAATTAATACAAAGGTCATGTGACCCACCATGGATATCAGGAAGAGGTCAGAGGACGAGATCTGTTGCAGGTATTCAGGGTTTCTGTGTCGCAGTCTTTCAATGTAAATCAAGGCCAACATCATGGAACAGGGAGAGATACACGCTTCCCTGGAACACAGAAAGAGTGATGCTCCTTGTTCAGTATGTCTTTTTACACATTGTCATATTGCACTCCAAAATCACACGAGAAAAAGCAACTGCACCTAGACACATGAGCAGCATATTTCTTGTGGAGTTTTCTTATAGGACTCGGGGCCGATTTCTGAAGCAGTTCAACAGCAATATCTAAATAAAAACAAAACAACTGTTAAAAACTCTGCAGGTCACTAATCAAATATGCAAATCTGCATCACTCAGCATGTTCACGGTTTTGTTCAAAAGTTCAGATCTCAGTGTGTCCATTAAAACATTCTCAAACTTATGCTGGGATAAATTGAGACTGAATGCATGATGTCATTAAAGCAAAACACTAAAACCCAAATACCAATATTAATACGTTATGGCTGATGGCTATAAACTGTTGTTTATTACAGAATCAATACTGTTAAAGGCCACACATAAATAAATACACAGTAAACACAGAGAATTTCTGAGATCTTTACAGGGTAACATGAAACAAATGCAGAAAGTGCTGGTGAATCTTCTCTATGAGAAACAGAGACAGTGAAGTGTCACTCACCAGTCATGGGACACGACAGAGCATCCAATGGACTGTCACAATCCAGCCCATAATACAGACGCTTCCTCACCCTCTCTGACCACTGCGCATGCTCGGGCAGAAACTGATGAAGAGGAGCATTATAATAAAATGCAAACATGAGTGGACAAACATGCAAAGTCATCCCATAACTACATAACAGTTCCCCAATACACATCCTGCTACAGACACGTCATGTTTATTTCAGAAGCGATAAATTATGCCTAATCGATGACTAATCATGAATTACTTGTTGACTAATTATAACAGTGCTATTTATTACTTCATCATAAACATATAAGACGTGAGAAACCCTGAACTTAATCAATACAGAAGACAACATCAGTACAGTGCGTTACAGTTCCGCGGAAGGAAGTTAGCCGCTAACGCAGCACAGCAGGAACAACACACACCAGACACTCACCGTAAACTCTTGAAAGTCGGAAAAGCTGAACGTCCGCTCGTCAAATAGCTCCTCAAAATCCATCTTGTGCTTCCAACATTCAGATTACAAGACTGAGTAAACAGAAAGGCCGAAAAACGCGTCGTGTAGGCGCCCTCTGTAACTGCCTGACAGTTGCGTCGCGTCCTATTCACAAAGCGTGCTACGCAGGTACTACGCGTTCTGCGCGCAGGTCTGACAGGGGCGTGGCTTGGCCTTTATGGCATTAAAAGTAATTAATTATTAATTTTAATATATTAATTTAAACGTTCGAATGTATGTTTTTGGCAGTTTAGATCGTTCAGTGTCGTTATTTAAGTGTAAAGTGTTGCTTATAAGATGAACGGGGTCACGTTGTATCTGTTACTTTTTCTAACGCTGGAGAATACGTATCAATCAAATTAATTTAGGTAAATCATTGAGATATCGCTTTTTTACCCAAATCCTGACACTCATTATATAACAAATGACTTAAACGTTGAATCGCTTTCCCATTTATCGTTATTGTTTTGTAGAAGAGCAGAATGATCCAGCAGGGTGCAGTATTACACAACACGTGTGCGGTGTTCATTCTGGTACATTCTGAATTATTTACAGTCTCTTATGACAGTGAAAATAACGACTCAGTATTAATAATTAATAAATGTTTTCAGTAAGTAGCAAATGCATTGAAAGCAACAATCCTTATAATCAGGCAAATCTGGTCCATGTAAGTTATGTTTCTTTCGATGTTTTCTTGTATCTGTTTGTGTGTGCATGATTTCTAGATGAATTGTAAAACGACACATTTTTTGTAAACTGCAATGGCAGACGATTGTGAGCCCTCAGTGTAAACTGAACACGAGGTGCTGACTGAGTGCATTTCTGAAATCTGCGGGGAATTTGAGTTGACGTCGTTCTAGATTGTGAGTTTAGCATTACTGGAAAAGGTGCATTTGATAGATGGAGGTTATAGTGTAAGTAGTATAGTGTACACTATGTCATAGAGTAAAACAGATTCAAATTGTTCTTAATATTTTAAAAAAACGTGAAGTAACATGTTCTGATTCAAGCATTGCTTATATATTATGTTGTTTTATTCATTATAAACGTCTCATTCCTTCTCTTACTCTTTATTCTGTAGACAGAATCTCTTTTTTTAAGTTGCTTTGTTGTTTGTTTTGTATGTCACTAATTCAAAAGTCTAGTTTATATACATTGTTTAACATTTTTTTTAGGGAATCACAGTAATATGTTTGGACATGAGTAGTTTTACACATTCCTTGCAAATATTTAAAATGATAAAGTATGATTTCTGTGCCTGACCAGCACAAGTCACCCAAGAGCCCAGTAATATCTGCTGAAATGACCTGCGTTACCTCATTTTACAAAGACAATTACCTCGTCATTTCCTAAATACATTAAATGTCCAGCGTATGATCTGAAGACGTCTGTCATTACCTTCATATATGTTATTAACAGAGTGAGGCTCAGACTCAGGGGCCATTAGTCTGGGTAAAGGAGACTTAATTGTTTCCGAGTGTCTGGGCTGCAGGAGGAAGGTAATGAAATCTCCTCCTCCATTATGGACATTTTTAGTTGACGGGAATCTTAATTAAAGCAGTTAATTATGACTTCTGACAGGCGTCGTCTCTCCCTGTGGCAGGACGGCTTTTATCATCTTTATCTTGTTTGCTCTACCAACTTTATTCAAATGAAAGAAAAGCGTAATTTACTCTGACAACATGGAATAATTGAAGTGCCTTCAAAGATCACTGAACCCTCTTGTTAACAGTACAGTATTGTTTTATTAAAATAACTATGAACACAAATTTAGTGACATCATTTACAATCTGTAGAGGTTTTCATGTACAGTGCAAGTATTAAGGAATTATGCATTTTAATTTGTTTACACTTCGTACACTTAAATTACACTGAAATAGCAGTTATATTATAATTGTCTCTATAATATGTAAAAATCTAGTGTTTACATATTCTATGAGCTACAAGCACTTTGCTTCCTCGGTTAATAACAAAGCTAACCAATATGATTTGATGTCTAGAATACTAATGTGTCTTTATAATAATTATATAATTTTTTTTATTGGCAAACATTTGTAACATTCTAACGTCATATTTTTACATATGTTGCTGGTCTTACTCAGCGCTATAAAGCTGCACGTGGAAGCAACATTCATTATCATAACTGTTCAGTTGTGTCACATCAGCATTTCACATATTTGGGTCAGGGTCTCGTTTTAACTGCAGCGCCATAAAACACAGTTTATTACTTGTTACTGGGTCACTGAGAGTCAATGGATGCGTGTGTAAAACACCAGTGATATTATAAAACATCAGCCGAGTACAAACACACCATTATAGTTTTACACCACACTTCATATTAATAAACCTTCCTGCAGCATACACGGTTGTTTTAATTACATCTATTCATCTTCCAGTTCCTGTTGACTGTGTGTACTGATGCAGTCTGCCTCAGGCACAAGACAAGGGCCATAAAACTCCACCAAAATATAAAAGCCACTCTTATGAGTCTCGTCGCTGTAACTGCTTTACCTTCAAATATGCATTATGCAAAGTAAAATGTCTAATTAAGTTACTTTTTATTAATCACCTTTCTTACGTCATCTAAACTCAGTCTACCAATTACGGTTATGGACCTAATTTAGGATGCAAAAGGAAACTCATTTTGTATATAAACCATACGGTTGAACAGTCCACCCTTAATAGCATGGAACCATATTTTTAATGCCTTTCAACATGCATATACTTCAGGTCCTTGGTGACAAGTGGGTAGCTATCAAACCTTGAAGAGCAAATGGTTAATGTGCCACAAACCAGTAAAGAGCCACATCAGCACTTTTAAAAGTTGGCGGGTCATTTAGCGCAGATGGTGAAACAAGAACTTAATGATCTTTAACCAAGTAACTGCAGGTGATGCCAAACCACAGAAAGAGATGCACCAATTAGACAAAAGAGATTTTATTGTCATATCAGATCAGATATCAGATGAAGACGTTTCTGACGCCTCTGGTAAAACAATGTTCCAAAAACAACAACACACAAGATTCCAACTACAACCACCAAACTAGTCAGGAGCACCATCTCGCTGGAGACCTCTAAAACAACAGAAGGAACATTAGTGACAGATTCTCTCTGTAAGAGATTGCTGGATATCATATTGGATTTACCACAACAGTTGAGCAAATATGGTCACCTGCATCTTTAGATAAAGTCTGAGATCCCTGGATATGAAAAGGTTTGTTCTCAGCTGGTGGCATTTCCTCTACAAAGATCGGGCCAACAGTAGCCTCACCTTCCAACACTGAATCTTAAAAGGAAGGGAAATGTTTTATTATTTACTATATTAACCAATCATTTCTGTAGCCCAACTGGTAGAGCATATGTTTGCAGTGCAGCGGTCATGGGTTCGAGTCCCATACCGATAAAACAATGCTTGAATTTTTACAATGCTTTACAACAAGTAACGTTGTTTAAAAGAATCTGCCAAGTGCATAAATGTAACGTAAGGAAAGATGTAAAAACGTCTTGTAAATAAATAAATACCTTCAGTCTCTAGACTTCTTCCCTTCCTCATAGCACAACTCGTGTCACAGCAGTCACACATATGGTCATCTCCATTCACAGCGACCCAGCTGTACTGACCAATCAGAACACTCAGTCACTGAACAGAACCAAAGTGCACACTGGCAATATTACCCATCCTGTACCTGTTACTGCCTGTAACAAATGAACAGGCCTTGTGCATCACATCAGTGGGACCAGATGTGGCTGTAGCCCTCAAATGACAAGTGATGTAGATCTGGGAACAGAAAACACGTTTATACTCGTCAAAACAGAATCAACCGAATATAAATACATGTGAGCACAGAAACTGACTCACTGATCCACTTTCATCTTGCTGAAATCTGAACGCCTCAATCTGAAATTGTAACTTGTCATCTTGAATCCTGGGCATAAACGCTGATCTGGAACCTGTCAGCTTTGCATCAGTCATGCACCTGAAAGATTTTCATTTAACATGACGGTCCAACAATCCAGAATCTTACAGTTACATCTGGCAGCTTAAGAATCAAAAGCCTTCAGTACTGCAGGTCTGTGTGCTGCAGGGACTCACCCACTGTTCTCAATGAACGTGTAAACTGTGACCGCGTTCCCACTGGGACCCAAAGTGGCCGCGCAGCTTTCCACGAAAACCCGGAGGGGCACGTGATTAGCACGGACCACTGACGCTTCCAGGTTTATGAAACTTCCCAGGAAGAACGTGCTAGAGGGTCGCTCATACTTCCAGTCATCTACAAAACAGTTTTTAGGCCACAGTGGATGAAAATGGAATAATGCATTAAAACTTCTTACCGGTCATGAGTTTGAGAGAAAACTTTAATCGTTCCTCTCCAGCTCTCACTGCGGCATACGGCATCCAGGTAGGACTCAAAGCATTGCTGCTCACATTGTGTTTCCTTTGAATATTTCAATGAGAAACCCTTGACGTTAAGCAGCTCATTAGACAGCTTCAGGATGTTACCGTCGCATGTCTGTACGGTATTACCTTGGGTAAATGCAATGAACAGCAACCACAGCCTCATTGGTCTTCACAATAGGTGTGTTGGGAACAGCTGACGGTGAATAGATCAACAGAAAGGAATACACGAGTGAGTCTTCAGTCATCTGTAAAACACAGCAGTAATGGATTAACACGGTTTAAAAGACAGAACCATTCCAGGATTACTTAAGCTTACACCCACCATATGTTAAAAGTTCAAATAGATAAAGATGCTCGAACTTCTGTAGCTAAACTGGTCATGCATGACACTAGCAACACAGACTGTGGCTCAACTCGTAAGGGAACAAGCATATGCTAACGAATACGTTTACAAAAATACAAACACACATGAACATCTTCAGTCACTGCATGCACTCAGCTGGGAAACCGCTGTTTTAAGGCATATGCAAGTTGTAAAGCAGCAACATTTACAAAACAAACACAGTTCTCAGTTAATTCTCAGTCAGGTCGTACCGTAAGTGTGCTCCCACATCCCTGCAGCTCCGATTCAAAGACAACAATTCGCGCATGATCGTTAAACCCAACGAACGGACAACCGCCCAGTGTCAGATCAGAAGGTTCAATGAACTGATGGTTTCCCAAGAAATCCTGCTGCGCCTGAACCTTGACCGAGATCTCTCCACAATGAACTTCTACAGTGTTTGCAGGCAACGGCGTTTTTACTTCGAATGTTGACTGCATGACCACCTCCTCCTCCTGGACCACTGGATGGAGAATAGGACCTGGCATGGGCCAGGAGCCCTGGAACCCTTGTTGGGCTTGTGAAGGAGCCTCAGATCTTTGCTCAGGTTTTCTCAGTCCGAGACTCATTTGGCTTTGCAAAGGTCGTGTAGGATCTCCGAGTCTTGTTCTCTCAGACTGGACTTGGATCGGTATCTGGAGGAACTCTTGTGATGGAGGACCCACCACTGCTGCAGCGGCTCCCCGGGGAACAGCAGGTGAAGGTCCCCTGGATCCAATGCGACTTTGAAACACGTTGGAGGATAAACCTACTGGACTTTGAGCAGATTCCGCAGGTCCTGGTACAGGCATGGGTACTGGACGTCTGAAAATGGAGTTTTGACCTGGGCCCTGGTCTAATGGTGGTTTTTCAAAATACACTGGTTCAGCATAACACAACGCTGCATATGAAACTATAAAAATAAAATCAATAGCCACTGATCGGCTTCCCATTATTGGTTTCTCAACGGTCCTCTGAGTTCTCAAAGGATATAACAACTTCCAGTCTCTCCTTAATGTTAATTGACATGAAATGGCGTGGATCAAACTTGACTCCGCCCCCCTAAATTTCCCTCCAGCCCATGACAATCACATGTGGAGGAACTATTGTTGTAAGACGAGACAAAACTCTTGTAGAACTTGTTGAAATGTGACTGAATTGTGAACATGTACATTTTGATGTTTCTAAACTGTTCAGTTCAGTTTACAGCCACAGTGTTGTATGAAGCTGAGAGGAAGTGTGTCTAAAAACTGTTGCTTCATTGGTGCTTTTGAAATTTCTTTGGATACAATGTCATGTTTTTATTTATTCAGAATTTACAATAAACCGCAATGGGTAGCATCTTCTCAGTTTTACATTTTAGTGGGGTAGAGGTTTTGTGCTGTGTTTTAACAAAAACGTTCTTTTTTCATGCAAAATAAAACAAATAATGAAACTGGAAATATTAGCCTAGCCTAGAGCTACCTGAATGCTAAATAACTTCTAATTCGTGTTCCCCTCACAAACAACAATGCTAACATACAGAGGGTGTGTTATTTCATGTTTGTGTTTGCAAATGTACGTCTGTTAACCATTAAAAGAAATTAGGAGGAAAATACAGCACGATATTCCCCGTTTTCACATTCTGTTCCACAAAAACCCCACAGCTGTCGCTCTCACAGTATACACTGTGTGTTTATCAGGTGCTCTGTTGTGTTCTCTTCACAGTTTTACAACATGCTGTGCTAAACTGCTCTGACACGAGATGAAGCTGTGAAAGGACAGGTCTCAGATCAGCTGGAGCTGCCTATCAACAGTATTATGCCAGTCTGAGTAACTGCATTAATGGCTTCTAATTTGGCCCCGGGGGTTTGAATGGGAGCCCTGGACTCCCCACAGACACAGAGGAGCAGCAGCTGCTCATTATGACACATGCTAAACGAACACTGAGGACTGACAGTGAGCCACTGACACCACTAGAGGGCAGCACTCACTGTACATCACATTCACCACTCTCTGTATTTCTGCAGTATTTATATATACAGTACACACATTTCTGTTTACATTAAATACCTGGATAACAACTACTGTATATTTTCCATATAGTAATATAGTTCAATAACAACTGCAATTGATGATGGACACTATATGTAGGTTATTTCCAAATGAGTGTGGTCATGTGACAATACTACTTAAAAGTAGCGTACTACTTTTTGAAACGTTTATCACTGCATACTACATAATGTTTTGCACACAGTTTACCAAATAATTTAGATAGCAACAGTATATATTGCATAATATGCAAGTTTTCCGTTTGAAATGTGATTTAAATGTGATTTTTATGATTAAGATCACAGATCATTAGTTGCTGATACAGTT
>JAZGTJ010017821.1:0-11814 GCA_036877575.1 Botia almorhae
TTGCAGAGTTATTTTCTTAACGTGGATGACAAGTTTAAATTCTAAACAACTGCTGTAAGCACAAGCTACAAACGCTGCACTATCTACAGTAACCGGATCTTCTTTTTTATGTTTATGGATTGCTGCTTTAATTTAGGATCATTTACAATTACAGTAACAAACAAACACTTTCTTAATAACGATATCTCGCAGGAATGCAGTTGGCTGGAAAAGAGAGTGGTAGAGCGATGTCGGTCACGCATAAAAACATCACTTGGTCAGAAACAAAATCCAACTGGAATTTCTCAGACTGTTTAACCTACAACAAACTGTCGCCATGAATCATTGTTTACATGAATGCGTTTTTCATAAGCGTGCTCACAGACAAGCCCGGTGTATGCTGAACGGCCAGACGGAGAGCTTTTATCTTATCATTGATTAACTGTCTGAGAGAAACACAGTATTACTTACAGTGGAGTACAGCGGATGTTTCAAATCCCAAAGACATTTTACTGGACCACTAAATACCACATGTGCTATATTGATGAAGTCCTAACCAACCCTGCGTTTAACAATAAATGTACTTCTGATCAAGGGCTATTAATTAGCTTTGAGTTAGGTGATGTTTTAATGACGCCTCTCTGATGTTTGACCTGTCAAGCATATGGATTATTTTCTAATTAAACGAATGAATTGCGGATGCGATGCACTCTTACCCCACAGTAGTCGTCTCCGTTGAAGATCTGAGGGGGCAGAGGATTGCCCTTCTCAGGTCGTTTCTTCTCAGGAATGTTCTGGTACATCCACAGCCTCTGATCTTCAAGCATGGTGATGTCAACCTCTTCGAAGCTGATCCGGTTGGCCTCCAGAAAGCCCACGATGGCCTGCTGACGTTTCTTCACCTGAAGAATCACACAGTGATAAACCTCAGAACATTTATTTAAATTATGTCTGATAGCTATCAAAGGCTAGTCACGAATCGAAACTTCAACATGAGCAACATGAGGTAAGCTGTAGTGCGTCAATATTCAATTGAAGCTGCAATCTGAAACGTTTGCCTCTCTAGCGCCATCTCTGTTTGAGACATAAAACTGCAGGTTACTTTATGTACTCTACGGATGTTGCAGTCAAATGCGATGGTGAGACCACTTTGAAAATTACTTGTTCAATATGTAATTTTGGTTTATTTTCTAAATTAAAAATGCAGATTGCAGCTTTAAATAAATATTTATGCAATGAAACGGTATCATATGTGCCTAATTTGTGTCTTAGTGGCTTTCAGATGTTTTTTAGGCACAAATAGTGTTTTTATGACCCTGTGTGGTATGTAGGTGTATATTTGTATGTACGTGTGCATACGTGTTTAGGTCCATACTAAGAGCACACGCATGACAAGCACTGAAACTCTGTGGTTTCCATTAGCCAGAGGTGGGAGGAGAATACTGCTAGACAAAGAGGGATTATTCTGGAAGTAAATGGAAAAATACAGCTGAGACTTCAGACACACCCTAAAAATGATCAATGTTTTTTCCAAAACCAGAATATCACAATATGCAAAGCACGCTCAACAAATCGACACCATGGAAACAACAATCACACGTTGTGTGTCTTTGTACATGCGAGTGTCCATTTGTGTGGTGAAAAGCTGATTTGAATATACAACACTCTATATTCCTCTATACTCTATATTCCTTATGTATTTCAACTCTGCGTAAACTTTTTGTCCTTTTACCCACCTTCACCTGTTATGTTTAGTGAGTCCCTTTCAATTCAAAATAGCGACCGAAATAGGTTTTCTGAAATTATTTACTGCATATTAAAATCGAATAGCCTTGAACACTTTTTTACTGGGTTTAACTGCCTTAGCTTAACGAAACGGAGTAAAATGTTTTAAGATAACCAAGCAAAAATACAAGTGTGTACCCCTTTAAATCTTGAAGCCATCACCACACTTTAGCTAATGGAATGACTATATGTAATCCATTAGCTAAAGACATATGCGCACATTATCTCCTTACCGACTCCATGACTGACTCTTAAATCTAAGCACCTAACTAGATGAGAACTAGTTTCAAACCAAGAATACACACACGTATTCTGGCAATACCACAGTGTGTTTTTCTGAGTGAGTGTCTTTGGATGTGTGTCCATGGGAGGAGAACAGATGGAAAACACACACAAAAAATCCCCTGCCTTACATTATATTACCTCACCTACACAGCTAACAATTTTAGCTTGTAAGAACATTTCCTTAACGTTTCCATTAAGTAACAAAAATGTTAAAAATGTTATTTCGAAAGTTCAAGGAACAAAACAGGATTCAAACAGAAGGATTCAAAAAAGTTTTTAAATGTTGTATTAACGTTATTGCTTGGTTTTAGAAACGTTATTTAAACATTTTTTCTGTAATGTTTTTAAAATGTTCCACTAACTTAAGAGCAACTTTTTAAATAGGACCTATAAGTTCTACTGAAACGTTCTAATAATGTTACTGCAAGAATGTTTTTGATAACTTTGGGAGAACTTAGGGAACGTTAGCCAGCATTAAAAGGATGTTCCCTGTTAGTTGGATATCTGTCTCTTGCTCTGCTGACTTTGCAGATTGTGTTGCTGGGTGCTGCCTGCAGATTTGTTCAGACGAATGCTGTCACTGTGGTGAATATAAACACACACACACACACACACACACACACACACCTGTGTGCATGTGGCAGTGATTTACAAAAGCAGTGAGTGAATCACATGTCAGCGTGCCATTAAAAGACAGTAAGAATTTATACGTAAAGATAAGGGAGAGCTCTATTAAACATGAAACGCTGTCTGTGTGTTTAAAGCTCTATAAAACTCTCGTCCAGATAAACCGAGAGCAAGACAATACATGTTCTTTAGCTTTGTGTTGATCCCTGCACAGCCTCACAATGCAGCTGTTGTTTCTTCCTCAGAACAAAAGACTGAAGACTGTGATTCTCTGTCTATATGATTTAGTTTAAGAACTTCGATGTAGAATGTAGACGTCGACTTGTTAAACAGAAGATTTGAAATGAAGATTAAAAAAACTCTTTTCTGTAGATGCTGCCTTACGATCAAAAACTCAAACCCAAACCAACCGGCTGAATTTCAGCGAAAAAGGGTCAAACTAGTGGAAATGGCTGAACTAATATATGCTGAGGCAGAAACATACATTGTACTCTGTTCTTGTCACTAATGTTTTTCATTTAAACAAAAATTTTTTAGGATGTCCTCATTTGTAAAAACACTATAAAAATATAATTTTTTTTCAATTGTAAAAATTCAGATAGTTTTCTGTTAGGGTTAGAGTTACATTATAATGTTTATAACTAGCTGTGTATAAAAACAACAGAAGTCTATGGAACGTCTCAATTTAGATAAGTGTGTGTGTGTGTGTGTTTAGAGGAAAACAATCCTCCGGCATTCTGAATCACTGAACACAATTCAGTCTTACCAATCAAACGCTTTTAGCACTGAAACTGAAGTATCTCTGCTCAGCCTCTCACCACTGATCTGTACTGATGGGAAATCAGTTCTGTCCACTGCATGCATGTATACGCTTTAAACAGTGGGAGGTGAATTAGTTTAATGAGTGGAAAAGGTCAGTCAGGGGTGAAACCTTTATAATCCCACTCTGACCAAAGCTTTTGTGTGTTAATGTAAATCACACTGTTTGGCATCACACTGGATTGTGGGTAACTCTCACCTACATTCATTTGATCCTAAAATCTGCTTTGTCATTGGTCTACTGCACAGCACAGATTATAGATCTCTCTTTAAATACAGAGTGGCTTTTTTCAACCAGCGTCCACTCAACAAATACAGACATCCTCAGAACACAAAACACAGCTTACATAATGAACACATCTGTAAACTGTACACACACACACACACACAAACACATCTTTCAGACCAACACATGCCTGTTTATTATAACTGTCACGTTTCATTTTTTATTCCTAATGGTCAGTTTGTTTGTCATCCACAAATGGACGTGTACGTTGGTATATTTACTACATTGTGAGGACCAAACGTCCCCACCTGTTGCCCTTGTGGGGACATTTTTGAGGTCCCCATAAGCAAACAAGCTCATGTCATACAGAATGATCTTCTGATCTTGGTGTATGGGGATAGAACATACAGTTTGTACAGTATAAAAACCATTATGTCTAAGGAATGTCCCAATAAAACACGAAAACCAGTGTGCGTGTGTGTTCTGATGATGAGTTTTAAAAATAGCCCTTTTTGGGTAAACAACTCTGGGTTTTGTAGAAATAAGGAGATCGCGGAAATCAGTGCATAACTCATCTGAACCATTACATCATTCCTCTAGTATTAGGGCACAATGATGAAAGCGGTTCATCTGATAATACACACTCTTTAACTCCACATGTGAACTGTAAAATACACAGTGAGTCACTCCCCAAACACACACAGTTCTTCTGATAGCTACCAAACCCACACACACAAACTGGATGACATTAAACACAGGAAATAACAAATAAACACAAGTGCCCCTCCTGGGCGCTCCCTGTTCGTAACCAGCCCATAGCAGAACGGTCCAAGTCTCTCATCTACTCATTTAAAGATCTAAAAATCAATGTCACCCGATCAGCCGGTTAAAAGGCTGAAATACAATCTCTGCTCTGAAAGGATCCGGACATTTCCCCTGCTTTCCCCGAAGGCTGCATTACCGAGCGATTCAAACCGAGCGGATGAGATTTTGCGAGGCTGGAGTTGGCGGTGGGTTTGTTTGTACTGTAAACACGCACTTTGTTCGGCCCCGATGAACAGGTTTTGTAATGTAAGGTTTGAGGCTGTGTGAGGAGGACAACAGCTTTGGATTATCTCAAATCAATTACAAACCACATGTAATAATCATCAGATTAATTAAAAGAGTATTTGAATAGTAGTTGAATAGACTGCGCGTCCGTCTGAGTTGCGTTGGTTACGTAACCAAATGTATTTTAGATGCATACAGTAAGTCAAAATTGTTCGGAATGTCATAATTCATAGCTATAACGCACAAATCAACGCGTCTGGTAGGTAACGTAATGGTAATGCAGTCAAGCAAAGTTATTTATAGAAATAAATACATACGTATCTGCGTACAACAATTATTGAATTATTAGGTTATATTATAACAATTATAAAAATACAACAATTATTGTATAGAAGATAGTTATATTGACCACAATTACGTGCCGAGATATAATTGTAGTCACAGAATAAAGATTAAATATCAAGGTGTCGTTTCTGTCTGGCTTCAGTTGTACAGTTTCACTCTAATGCGCGGTTATGAATCCAGACCCAACACAACACTCACCGCGACAGACCCGGACGAAGAGGCGATATACACCCTTATGACCATAATCCTCACTCGCCTTTCAGAAAGGCTGGAAAACGTGTCGCTCTTCCTTTCTGTGGACTTCTTTGGACCTGCGGTGGCGTCAGCGTCACCCTTTGAAATAAAAGTGAATGCGCGCTCCCCGTGTGCTATAATAAAGCCGAGCTCGCTCCATCAGTGCACGAGAAACTCACAGCGCTTATCTTCCAGCGCTGCACTTGAATCATGGGAAATGTAGTTTTCATCTCCTACCCTAAATTAAAGAGGATCCAGTCAAAATGATGTAAAGAATCTCTGTGAGGCATACTTTTTGATTTTTTGGATTAGCGTCTAGTGCAAATAAAAAAGTTGGTACTGTTGTAATATTAGAGTGAAAATAAAAACGTTTTTTTATTTTTTACATTTTATATTATTTATTAAAATTAAAAGTAAACGTTTTCTTAGCTTTTTAAGTTAAAAATCGTTCTGTTTAATCATAAGTTTACAGGACAAAAAATAAGCTAAAACCTATACACTGAAACCTGTTGGGCTACCTGAAATTATATATTATATATATATTAGGTCAAACACTGTGTTGTGGTTCATTGTTGCTTCGTTATCACTTCATTGTCACGTTTGGTAACTGATAACAAATGTGTTGTTGTGAGTTGTTTTCAAATTAGTTGTTATTAGTTGAAGTTAGAAATAAAGTAAACTGCAATTTTATGTTTCAAACAGAGATGGCGATGCAGAGGCAAAGTTACGGATTTCAGCTTTAGGTAAGGAAGCGAAACACGACTAACTCATGTACTTCACACGCATGGCTATCAGTGTCACTGTATTGTCAACCGAACTCAACAAGCACTAACTAACTGGGGCGGTGTACGTTGTCATGGCGACGCGTCACCATGACACCGGTAGCAAAGGCGTGTATTCCGAGATTTCACAAACTCCTTCATTAAATATTCACATGTTCCTGCAAATCTCCAGATGACGCTCGATTAAAAGACAGACTACTAAACGACCGCACAACCGTTTTCTAACCGTGTCGTTTTGTCGCCTCTTCAGACGAGTGTTGCCATAGTTGCACGACATAATAACAGCTAGTTCGGTATACGGCTAGCTAGCGAGTTTGGGAGCCGTTAAGACAACACCGTTTCTACCCATCGTACAACACAGATATGGAAACTTAAAAAACAAGTAACTGGTAAGTGCTTTGTAAAATAATCTCAGTCGAGTCGTGGCAGTGTGCTGGCCATTTGTTTTGTCACATAAGAGCACGCAAAGTGACGGCAACCAGGTACAAAATAATTAACACTCGCAGTTTAAGCATAAATTCATTCAAAAATGTGTGTTTTACTGTGACATGCGTGGTAAAAAATCATTTGAAAGGTGTTAAAATTAATATTAAATGCAGATTGAGACTGTTTTGTTTTAAATAAAGACATATAAAGTTAACCAAACAGTAGTTAGTTTTGACACCTGTAGTTTCGCTAACCTGATAACTTCTTCATTATGTATTATCCGTCATCATCTTTTGTTATGGTATTAGGCAACAGAAATGATACTGTTTCGTTATTGTAAGTTTTCCATACGTTCGCGGTTTCATAATATACATTTTAATGTCATCATATGAAATGTATAGACGAAAACGGGTCTTTTTTGTGCCCTGATTTGCGTCAGTAATATGGAAACAATGGGATTAACCGGCGGTTGTTATATTGGGATGGTTTCTAAGGTCACTGCATGTTCTTGCACATAGTCTCATTGCTTCATGCTTGTTTATCACAATTTATGGAAACGTAAAAGGTTCCTGTCGTCTGATTCAGTTAATTACAATGTCTGCTAATGTTAATCTGTAAATATAGTCTGTTTGTTTGTCCTGCGGTGGTGGCCTCCAGATTCATAATCTAAAAACAGATTAAAATAAACCACACAGATGTGAAAAGAATAGCCTGATATTTGTTGTCTTCTGAGTGATAAGTTGTTCATGATCATGATTTATGAGGACACTCTGACCCATGACATGTTTGTTTTGTAACCACATCTAATCTATATTAATTTTATTTAATGAAGACCTTTTAAAGTTCTATATTTTAATCTTGTAATTTTCTTTGAATATTTATTTACACATCTCCAGTTGGGCTTATTCACTTTTAAGAGCAATTAGCATTGCATTTCATAAGCTTTGAGTGATAAGCGTTAAGTGAACTGATTGAGGCATCTCAGCGTATGCCAGATCTAAGCATTTCAACCAAAGCGGGAGGTGAAAGGGGAGTCGTAATTGAATATGTTTAGCATACCATTAAATGGGGAATGATGCTATTATCTGCTTACAAAGGGCAGACTGAGTCTCCATGGTGATTTTGAAGCTGAGAGGTCATCATGATTCTGCAGATTCAGAGACAGAAAGAAGAAGCAGGACTTACAAAATCATCACAAATCTTGTTTATTATATTATATGATAACCGTCTCCTTCAGCGAATGTTTTTATTGTGTCTAGCGGTGCAAAATTGCCATTTTGTTCTTATTGCCGTTTGGAAATTTCATGACCAACAGAAATATAATATATGCATTTACTTAAACCAAAAACATATAAGTACAATGTAAGTTTAACTTAAACCATAAACATAAGTAAAGCTACATATCTCGATGGCTTATATTCAAGATTTGTTCACGCATGCTGAAATAATACTAATGTTCCTAATTTTATGGCTGAATGCAGTGACAATATGGATGAGTATGTTTAAGCCTCAGTACCAAACAAAAATGACTTTGGTTTGAAGCAAATATTAAGTGAATGTTTATTGTTTGTTGTTTTTGATTGTTTATTGTTTGTGTTGTTTGTGAGTGTTTATTGTTTGTGAGTGTTTCATGTTTGTGTTTTTGTGAGTGTCTATTGTTTGTGGTTTTTGTAATTGTTTATTGTTTGTGGTTTTGTGAGTGGCGAGTCACGATTCGCTCAAAGCTCCTCTGCAGCTACACACACACACACACACACACACACACACACACTTATTTACAGCCATATTATGTATATGTGTTGTTAAATTGATGCAGATTTTGTGCATTATTTGCTGCTGAATTGCATGTCGACCTCAGTGCTTTTCCATCTCTAATTTGCAACCATACCGAGCTATGCAGACGGCATTCTGATTTGTGTGTTTGCATGTATGTGTGCTGCTTATTAATTGTGAGAGAACCCAGAAGCGCCTCTATCAGTGACACCTTCAGTCCGATCACAAGCCTAATATAAAAACATTTCGTATCCATTGCTTTTCACTGTATTGCAGAAGACATGGACCTGCACGAAGACACTCATAAGAAATCAGAGCACCGATCATCCCACAGTGATGGGAAGGTCTCAGAATCTTCTTTACAATCCGGAAAACCAGAGAAATACTGGAAAGACATAGAGGGCTCGGCTGGGGATCGGGCACGAACCAGAACGCGCGATCCAGTCAGAGATCCGGATCGTGATCGCTGTTCAGACGGAGAGCGCAGCAGTGCGTCCCTTTACTCTGATGATTATGAAAACATCTCGCACTCTGACCAGTCTCTCTCACCGCGCTCTTCATCTCCATCACCACATAGACGAGGAAGATCTGGAAGGGTGTCCCCCAGCCCTTTACACAAAACAGGTACAAACACACTCTATACAAATGCATCATATTGTTGACGAGCTTTTCTTTCTTCTCCTTGGCTTCCATGTTATTACAAGCTCATTGCCAGCGTACTTGTCCTCATCACCAGATTCATTTTCTAAAATGTTCATGACAGTTTCAGACCCAGTTCTCATTATTGCAAAAATTTCATTACCATAACTGTATTTGTTTGTAAAAAGAATGATATATCATTTAAATGTCAGGTAATTAAATCGATTTAAATAATTATATGCTTTTTAAGTTGTTCCAAAAATAGGGTACAATAGTCCTCATTTGCTTTATGCACAGTTTAATTTCATGATGAGTTTTCTTTTGGTTTTGGTGTGAATATGACCTCGACATGTTTGTGTCCTGCAGTACCACCAATGACCAGCAGATTGCATAAAAGACGAGTTTAAAGTACATGCACAAATGAAATGAACCGTATTTAATTTTTGGCCACTGTCATTGTAAATGATAAACTTTGTTGTTTGTTGTTCTTTGTTGTTTGATTAAGAATGTTGTTTGTGTGTATTCATATATGCTAACATGGCTGTGCTTGTATGGCTGTGTAGATGTTTCTTGCTTTCTGTGATGTGATGATTTACTTACATGTGCATTAGAAAGCAGTGCAAAAGATACACTTAGAAAACGTATAACTCTTATTATTAACTCTGTACTATATTGCCTGTTTTTGTCAGGTGTACGTAAAGGTGTGACACGCCGCCCTCCGCATCACTCCCATAATCCTCAGCAGCGGTCGGGAGGCAGGCGATCTCAAAGCCTGGGTAAAGATGCTCCGTCCAAAGATGTCAACCCGGTCACCAAGCACATGATGTCTGCACGTCTGCTTAAGATCAACGAGCTAAAGAATGCATTATCTGAGCTGCGACTGCATGTGGATGACCTTCAGCGTGAGAACCGTTTACTGCGGCAGCTGCAACTGCGACAAGAGAAAGCACTGCATCGCTACAACGACACTGAGAGTGAGATCTCGCAGCTACTGTCTCGCCACAACAACGAGACTCACGTGTTGCGTGAGAGGCTGCGACGAAGTCAGGAGAACCAGCAGGCAGCTGAGCGCGGCTTTAGGGAGAAAGACGGCCAGCTCCTGCGCTGTCGCAATCAGCTGCAGAAATTGCAACGGCTCGTGGATGACCAGAATCTCGGAGAAAGGGAAGAACTCTCCCGGAAACTGGTGCATTCTCAAACCAAATTGCAAGAGAGTGAACACAGAGTAAAGGTAAACGCGCAACAACATTGCATACTTGCATGCATGCATGCATGGCTGTGTAGACACAACAGACACCCTTGAATGAAAAGTCACAGGGTTATTATGTGTTTAAGTCTTTGTATGTGTTTTGTGTCATCAGGAATTGGAAAAGAACATGGAGCTGAGTAGCGGAAGCTTTCAAAGGCAGCTAGCCAATGAGAGGAGAAGAACTCATGATGCTCAACAGGAAGTTAAAACATTACAGGAGGAAGTAGAGAGACTTTGCAATAAGCTGAAGGTAACAAACACATACAACAGATACAAGCAACTCCAAGCCACTGGCTCTGAGCCATATCCAGTTTTGAGTGCTGATGTCATCTACTTAACAAATCCATCATACAATATTCAACTCTGTTTTCAGGAAAGAGAAAAGGAGCTGGACGCACGGAACATCTATGCTAACAGGAAGCCAAAAGCTGCTTCCAAGAAAGAATTAGATAATTCCATCAGCAGTAAAGGTGTGTGCTGATTGGCTGAGCCGAGTCTCATTACACAGCTGTGCTTATGTACATTCCTCTCAGGGCCTTCTTAGAAACTTAAACATACAGTCTATAATTACTACTAGCATGACGGTAATGACTCCATAACAAACATCTTCCTATGGTGATGATATTCCCATGTGATACAGTGGAACTTTCAGCTATATGTTTTCAAAAGCAAAGGTAATTACAGGGCATCAAATATAATATATTTCATTAACATATTCATCCAACAAATTCATAACAGTAAGAATGTTCACAAGTGATGAAGAGAGGAATTAGGTCTAGATGATTAGAATTTTACAGATTTATATTATTTGCGTAATACACTTATGTTTATGTGTGTATACACGTATATATGTACTTCTCTGTGTTGTATGTATCAAAGGGACCGGTACAACCAACAGTAAAGCTGTACAAACTGAAGAACAGGATTTCCCATCTCCTCCTCCAGCCCTTACCAGTGAGCTTCCACCTGATGACCAAACTGATGACTACCTCTCTCTGAAGGCATGTACAGTTTACTTAATATAAAGCTAAAGTAGCTGTATTTTTGCTGTTTTAAAGTGTATTTGTTTCGGTTAATTTATTTTATTAGAAGCAGCCCCGTATATACTGGAAATGCTGATTCTTGTACCAGCAAACCTTTGCCCTCCTGAAATATGAATAAAATTCATATTTCAGAGTCAGTCATCATCTTTTATTTGATACTCTGTTATAATTGCATTGTTATAATTGCAAAGATTGATTTAGCTTATAAATGATTGATTTACACTCTTCACCGTCTCTCTCACTCTCATTCTGTTTTATCACTCATCAATCTTTTAGTCAGCGCACATACCCACGAATTGCCTTGTTAATTAATAGCCGAGTAATTTTTAATAATTAATTTCCAGGTTGGCCTCAAATACCCGTTCTTCTGTATCCCAGCATGCAACGCTACTTTCCAGCCTGTTCTTTTTGTTTGTTCTTCATTGACTGTATTTCTGATGTCAAGCCTTTACATCAACGCACGTCTTCGATGTTGCATGAAGCACTAACCTCTTAACCTGTGCTAACTAATCATAATCAACAGATGTGCACTGGTAACCTGGCTGATTAGTT
>JAZGTJ010017822.1:0-11813 GCA_036877575.1 Botia almorhae
CTTCTCTCTAGGCTCCTCCTTTTTTCCAAAGGATAAACTGAATGAAATCTGCTGTCATCTGTAGTTAAATGCATTATTTTACACAGACCAGTGTTAACTACCCTTTCAAGGACTTTTTGGGGACTTTTTTTGAGGGACAAAGCAAAACAGAATGGGATGAAATAATAATATAAGCTCAGTTAAAGTTTTTTTTCCTTTAATGTGTCGACTGAACCAAACAAAACTCTATTATAGTTTAATGCTAATTCAATAGAACACTCTCTGCTTTTTTTAACACATTTAAAGCTATTTCACAGAATTCCACAGATTTTTCCAAAAATTCAGCACAGAAATAGCAAAAACGTCTGCAGATTTGTGTCTGGCCCTGCCCATGTGCTTCATTAGTTACTGAGATCATTTGTATGAACAGCAGCTGCAAAACATTCAATTTTATGCCTTAAAAACACTCGAGATAATGAGCACTCGCCAGCGGGTCTAGCCTGCCAATACCGCTAATCAATCCGATACAAATGTCATTTTGAATCATTATCATTCCTTGTGATACATGTCGCCATTTTCCTGCCCCATCAACTACATTGTCGGTTCTCCGTAGCAGGGCGTCCAGCAGGGTTCCTTACTTTAACATTTACAATATATTCATCAGTGCTTTATTTTAGCACTATTTCCATGCTGCTCCTTTTAAGGATGCCCTTATGTATTCTAGCGCTCTATCTCCTCCTCCTCTTCATTGCTGGATATGTGGGAAAAGAATAGCAGAGATGAATATGCATCTGGCTGTGCAGTAGACAGTGCTGCCTGCTGGGTGTTTTTAACTTTAGTGCCAGTGAGTTCAGCTTTCTCATGAACTGAAGATCACAGCAGGAGAGTCTGTGACCTGACTGTGTCCCCCACTATGTGTCAGCTTAATGACTGACTTTTATTATGCCGGATTTTCCAGAAAGAAGTATAATTCCAATCAAAAATGACTTATGATCCAGTGTGTTTTAATAGAAACACTGTCCTCTGCCTGTATTTTCCTATTATCTTTATTGTTGTGGGATGCTCAGGATATTATTGGGAGGCCAGTGGGTGTGTGTGAGGGGCAGGGCCGTGTGCTTCCTGTGCTGTTCTACCTATGAGGAGGGGCCAAGTTCGAATGTTGTGTTTATAAACAGTAACTGAAAATAATTTACTCACCTTCATCTTGGTTAACACAAAAGGAGAAATGATGAACATAATGGTTTTCCTTTTAGTGGAAGTTAATAGGGATCTTGGTTCTTCTCCAGAATGATTTGTAAACAGCACCATAGGCTGTTTACACTGTAAATTTTAATTCCATATTCGTTTTTTGGCCCGCCTGTTTACACTTACGGGCCTAGTCCGTAGTCGCATGTTTACATTATTCTCCCAGCCAAAAATCTCCCGGTCATTCGCTGATATGAGCGAATTGTGGATTGTGGATTGACTTTCGCTAATTCATCTGTTCAAAAGTCGGCAAAAGTGCATTCAACAGCAATTAATTAGACAAAACGCTTTTTTTAATGCTGCCATCATAAAGACGAATTTAATGATTTTCACATCAGTGACACGACAACTTCATATATCCTTATAGCCTCCTTATATTTGGCTTTAATGCTCTTTATTTTGTGCTAGCATTGTAGCCAGATTCAGTACATGTGCGAAATAATGACGTTCAACGCCACGCTATAGCCAAGGTAAATCGGATATGTGTGTTTACACGCAGGTCGGATGTCTAGATATCAGATATGTATCCAATTTAAATCCACATTTGAAAGTGGCTAATAGCGGATATGAAAAAAGATTACAACCATAAAAGTATAAAAATAAAAGTTAAAAGTTTGATACAAGTAGTCCATATGACTCGTGCCCTGTATTCCAAGTTTTCTACGAATAGCTTTGAGCAAAAATTCTATTTCAAGTTGCTGTATAATAAACATTAAATATGTTCATATTTGGCAAATTTGGTTGCTTCAGTTTGCTTTGGATTTCAGTTTGGATAGAAATAATACTAGGAAACTTATCAGATAATGTCCAGTTCAGATATGGTGTAACAAATTTCCTCTGACAAGCTACTCTAATCTCTTCCAGAATTAAAAGAGATAAAAAAGAGCCATTTTATTGTAGGCATAAACAACTAGCACTGGTTTGATCAAGACAAAAGTGTTTTTGTATCAGAGTTTGTAGTTTCTCTGTTGTCATGTTTCAGCTTGTCACTGTTGATTGTGGCAACTTCTCCATCCAATAAAAGACACTATCCAGGAAAAGCTTTACCAAGACATTAATTTAAACATTATCAGCATAATCCACTATGTGCTTCAACAAATACTATTACAAATCTAGTCATACTCCTACAGAGAACGCAAAGAAGGGTCCTCTGCTTTCCTCAACCCCCATAACCAGTGCAGAAAATACAGTCTGCATTTAGGTTTGCAGGTCCTGTCTGAGCCTGACTATGACTAATTAGGAATATGAATGATCTCCCTTTCCCCCAAAAAATCAATATACAGTGTACGTGTTTAAAAACAGAGCTCAGTTATTATTCATTGGATGACTATAGATATCTCAGTTTGCAATCTAATCATATTTACAATGCTGTGTAATAGGAAAGAAACCATTGATTTCTACCACTCTTCTGTTGTAGCATGGCAAATTGCCTGTAATGTTCTCGTTTTGTGTCCTATTCTGTGCAGTTAAAAGCTCTTTTCATTTTACAAATAAAACAATATCAAATGCGTTCAGGTTGCAGAGGCCTTTTCAGACCCTAGACACGTAGAATACTGAGAGTGTATTTGCATGTCTGATCACTCAAGCTTTTTATTGCAGGTGGCTGTGAAAAACAATATTGATGTCTTTTACTTCAGCACTTTGATCCCTCTTAACATCTTCTTTGTGGAGGATGGCAAAATGGGTACGAGCACTCCACACACAAACGCTATATACAACACACTGTTTTACACCACTAACTTTGATTGAGCCTACGTTTAATAAATGAGTGACAGGATGTGACTGGGGCACACATTGGCCAATCCCAGAACACATCATGGCTGATTTTTAAGATGGCTGTTTTCTGACTCCTCCTCTCTTCCTGGACAGAGCGCCAGGTGTTCTTGGCCACATGGAAGGACATTCCAAATGAGAACGAACTGCAATACCAGATCAAAGAGTGCCACTTAAATGCAGGTGAGAGGATCTAGTCCTAATTAACCTAACATGAATCGTGATTCAGGAGTTGTTTTTTATCTTGCAGAGTTTAATCTTGAAAGGGTCGGTGGTTACTGTAACTGAAAAAGTCTTTTGATTGGTCTCAAAAAGCTCTCAGAGGAGCCTCTTAATGGACACACTTTGGTTTTTACTTGATCCTGAGTTAGTTAAAATCCTGATACCCTATCATGGAAAACCTGGAAATGTCAGGAATTTTAGAACTGTTGCATGGGAAAGTCATCAAAATAATGAATTCTAAATACAGTAATAAAAATGTGTGTGAAATGCTATAATCATTCTTTTCTAGTAAACTATTTTAACATCTGGAATAAGTTTTGTTTAAAAAACCTTTATCAAATAATCATAAACAACTAAAAAACTAAAAGCTAAAAGTAACAAAAGTCATGGCAGTTCATTAATCTAAAGATGTGGAAATCCTGATATGAAAAAGCTTGTTTGGATCTATTTAAATAGATATTTATGTAAATATTTTACGTTTCTATACTAAATTACCCGACTTGTTATAAAATCTGAAATTTGGTTAGATACGTTTATAACTAAAAATAGGGCACTATTTTTTTAACAAATTGAATACATCATTTATTGGGTACTATTATAGTAATTATGATAAATAATTTTATCAGTGCATTGATACATTTAGACACTCCTTTTATTAAAGCTTGTTGCACAAGACTTAGAACAACTGGTCAAAATAGCATTGACTACCATTCAATTTAAAGTCACGGTGAAAGGCTTTTTAAAAAAAGTGTAAAGCATTTTTTATTATTCTTACTTATTTACTGTCTGCTGGAAAAGGGAAAATGCTTTGAAACATGGGTTTATCAGCTTTCTATTTGTATTCACCAACCTGGAGCCAATTTGAGGGTACAACGGCAGACAGAAGGGGTGGGGGTGGGCTCCAAACACAGGGATCAGCGTAGAGAGCTGGTTTCACTCTCCAGAATTACTGATCAGACATCCAGAGGTGCATTAATCACCAGAAGTCAGACAATCTCACCTCCCCTGCTTTCATTGTTCTCATCTCTGTGAGCACACACTTGGCACACGCATGCAGGATTCATGCTGTTGCATGCTGTAGCGCCACAAAAACGATCTTTCGGTAAAAACAGCCTTTGTACTGTTGATGGTTTGTTTTGGTAGGGGATGCCATGCAGTTCAGGTTCAATAGTGTTTTTGACCATGTAGAGATACATCGACTGATGTTGCGAGATGCTGATTGGCTCAGACTTGCCATGACTTGAATAACAATGATTGTAAAATGTGAAGGTAATAAAGCATTCAAGCAAGAGCAAGAAATAATCGAAATCACATTGTGTCCTTTGTTATTATTTATAAATTCTTTGCAATGTTTCATCTGACAATTTAGTGAAAACGTGTTTGGCGTTTGTTGTTTTTGAGACTGACTGATGTATTAGTTCATAAGTGTGCAGCACTGGTTACTGGAGCTTCTTCTGGGTTTTAGTTTGGGAGTAGTAGATTGGAAAACTCTTATGTCTGTGGGTCGACAGATTGTTAATGATGAATTTCAGTGTCTAATTCTGCAGAAAATAAACATCACTAATTAGTTTTCAGCATGGCTGATTTAATCTGCTCACAAACCTCATTGACATGCAGAGTAATGTTGAGTTTTTAGAGTAACTTTGAGTTACATTTTGAGTAATTAACCATCTAGCAGGGCCCTAGCAACTGCTTAGCAACATCCTAACAGTCACTCGAAACACCATAGCAACACCCTGACAACTGCTTGCAACACTCTGGCAGCAGGTATTCTGTGGGCAAGCAGCACTTACATTTCAGATGGTCTAATTTATATTGCTTCTATGAGTTCCGTCTCTCACCTCCCCTATTATCAGAACCTCGCTGTGTACTGTATATTTTAAAGGCAGACTCGAAGGATTGGCGGCTTCAGTGTCTGCGCACCCACTGTGAACTGAAGCTCTTTAGCCACTCAGGCACAGCACACTTCACATGTGGGTGACACCAGCTGTCATCGCCTGATTCTGTGGCTTATATAACCACCCATTGTCCTGCTCCCCGTACAGAAATGTCTTCCGTCTACTAGCCCCATCACCTTTTATAGTCTGTCTGTGTCTGTATAGACACTTCATTGCATTTTATTGTGTCCCGTCACACTGTTCGCACCTTGTGCTTTTGTTTATATGCTTGCCAGGGTTTTCATCATTCGTTATCTTTCTCTGCTCTGTCACTCCCACAGTGCACTGATACAGTCTGGGATTGTCTGACTCCAGAACAGCTTTATCCAGAGTCAGAGCTTTCATAGTACTGATGTGTAAAAATAGTTTTAAGACATTTAGGCACACGCTGATTTCTTGCAGTGTAGAGCGCTAGAATAGAGTGCACCACCGTGAGGTGTCATGTTTACCTTCTAGTGTTAGTATGAGGTTTTGTGCTTTTTTTATTTAAAAACAGTTTCAATAAGTGGTTTTCAATAAGTGCACCATTTTTTTTCACCCTTACTTAAAAAACTACATTTAAACGTAATATTTTATGATTATGAGGTCTGAGATCGGGGAACGATGAAGAGAGAGAAACTGCAGTTTAGCTTAGCACTTTCATCTAATTATCCAGTATGCTGAGATTTTGTCAGAATGTATTAAATGTTGATTTTGGTCAAATGTTGTGTTAAACATAAATGAAAACAGATGTGACATCTTTATTGATATTAAATATTTTATTAATATTTTGAAATGGGTTTTTAGATTTTTATTTTAGTTTGATGTTAAAGTTTTTTATGTGCAATTTTGTTATGTGCTTTTGTAATTTCATATTTTATTATTTATTTCTTTATCATTATTTATGAGTATTGCTGTGTAAATTATATTTATTTCGGTTTTAGTTTGTTTTTATTTTCAGTTAATAGTGCCTCAGCTACATTTCTAATGTTCAGTAGGTTAAGTTGTATTTTATTGGAGTTCATATATTTTATTAGGCTAGACATGTTTTAATAGAATAACTCTGGTTTGATGGTGTATTTTGATGCATTAGCGTTTATTCTTTATCCAATCATACACTGGATGTAAAGAAAGTGACTTGAAGAAAACGCTGTTGTTTTTGTTTACGATACCAGCGAGGTTTTACTGTATTTTGACACTGTTTCAGAAATTAATTTAAGTAATAAGGATCAATATTTGCTGCCTGGAAATGATTTTCTGGGACATTTTTGCCTTTATAAGGGCATATTTTATCTACCCATTTAAAACAAACACCTTAACTTTTAGGGCTGTTTCCTGTTTTGATAGAACATGTCAACAAGAGCACATTTAATCATTTTTGGAGGTATCTTCACCTGTTCTAGCTCTTCTAAACATTTCTTGAGATAGCTTCAGCTTTCCCCGATAACTTAAAGTTTGGCGAGAATTTTTTTTCTGTGAATTTTTTCTGTTTTGCTGTGAATGTCTTATTGGCTAAACCCTATGTCTGTTGTGTTTGCAGATACAGTGTCAGGCAAACTGCAGAACAACAACATCTACACCATCGCCAAGAGGAACGTGGAAGGCCAGGACATGCTGTACCAGTCGCTCAAACTCACCAATGGGATCTGGATCCTCGCCGAACTCCGTATACAACCTAGCAATCCTAATTACACGGTAATCACTCACAGCACAAACCAATTGTGTATTCAGACGAAGCCTCACTTGTGAGACACATGACAGTTTGATACAAAGAAGGACAATAAGTCTTGTTCTCTGACAGACAGCTGTTGACATTGTTGAGAGCATATTCCAAGACTCTTTTTATGGTGACAGAATACGTAAAATCGGGTTTGTTTTTATTTTTATGCACACCACATCACACAGTTCTAGTTCATTATAGAGGAAAATGTTATCATGTATTTAGTTTCCTATAGCATAATGAATGGATTACCCTGAAAGCAATGCTATCTGCTTGACTTCCCCAACACATTAAGTAAATAAGAGTCGAATAGACTGTGACACACTCTTGTTGCAATGCATCGTTATTTGGGTCCAAACAGTGAAAGTGCGAAGTAATTTTTTAGGGGTCAAGCTCCTAAAGGGTGAAGATCCATTAGTTTTCTTATTATTAATATTTACTGTTTACAAATATTACATTTGCTTTGCAACAATGACTGTTTAGCAATTTTATTTTAAGCCCTATTTTAAGACACATTTGAAGACATTTCAGGACATACATTTCAAATGCATATATACTGAGATATTTTCAGAATACAATAGAAGTATCATTTGTAGCTATGTCGTTCAGCCCAGACGTGTGGAAATGCAACAGAATGTGCACACCACAACACAATAACATGATACAACTTTTAATTGAAAAGTTGGTGGCCAGATGAAAAGGCTGCTCAATATATTAAATTATTGATTAGCAATCGACCCCTCTTGTTTATCCTGAAGGATCTGTTAAGACCCGCCTGCTGAGCTTGATTACCTGCCGCCCCCTGAGGCCAGGTGGGCTCGCTCTGGTCAGGAAACAGTACCTGATCCCACACAATTGATTTTTAATGAGACTTCAGCTCTCAGTATTCTTGCAGCAGCTGGCTCTGATTAGAACAGATGATAACTGGAATCCTTTGACTTAGCAGGATTTGACCTAATAGCCAATGATAGAGTGCCTCTGCCTGCCAGAAGCAGACACCTCTGGAAACACATTACTCTGGTACCAATACAAGCGTTTACACACGTTTATGTTTTGGTGGCCTAAGAGTTGTATAGATAAATCAGAGTCACTGCTGAGGTTTGTCTCACATCATTTACAAAATAGTGATGTTTAAAGGGGAGCTTTCATTGACATTAAGGGATGAGTCGGTTGAGTACAGATATTCGTTTTCTGGTTTATTTTTACCTCCATTGTGCCCTAAAATATTCCACTCAGGGTAAAGGCAGAATATAGTTCTATTGGACAGTCTATCTGAGCTGAAACAGTCAATTTTTGGTAAAGCATTATTATATACAGTATTATTTTGTATTATTTTGGTAGACCTCTTTGGGATTGTTTTATTTAACATGATTAAAACTAAAAACATAAAATAGTTCATCTCTTTGATTGACTAGAGAAAATCCCCGGATTACTTCAATCATAATGTGGGGGAGGGGGGAGTAATTAACATATGGCATCTGTGCGCTTCAGCATGTTTGAAAAACAGAGCAGTCATGCTGTAGAGATATTAAGTGATATGTAGTGATTTTTTTTACATGTAAATGTATGACGTATGACTCAAAAACAAGCTTGTTGCGGAATTGCTGTATCATTTCTTTTAGAGTTACAAACGATGCATAATTTCTCTGTTTCAGCTCTCTCTGAAGTGCAGGGCTCCAGAAGTGTCTCAGTATGTGTTCCAGATGTACGATGCCATTCTGAAGAACTAGATGTCTACACAGCCACCACCTTTTCTTTTGGCATAGGATCCAGCTGCCATTCTCCATGTTTTCTGCCATTGTTTTCAGTCTTAGTTTGGTCAATGTGCCCACAACATTCTGGCCAAATGTCTTGATGATGTTGATAAATTGTTGAAGGGAACTTTGAATCACGGTTCCTGCATGATTGTGTATTTTTTTGTACTTGCCCTGTATTTGCCATAATGTTTCCAATAAAGGAAAAAAGGTTACAAGTTATATATATATATACATAATAGTCTATAAACAGTGTATACACATGCCTTCAGGTTGGATGAGATTGTAGGACACACAGGCACTTTCAGAAATGTGATGTGGGTGTACTTTAGGATATTATCCTGTTTTAATAATAGCCACTTAAATGCCACTAAATTCTGTAGATCTCTAGAACAGTTGACATCTGTTTGATGTTCATCTTACGTTCTGGCATTATTTGCTCTCATTGTGATGTTTAATGCAAGTGTACAACAGTGTGGTATTAATTTGCCAGCTATTTGTGCAGTTAGTTTTGTATCCTTTGAGCCACATGAACAGCACATTCCTAACAATATTTTGTGTAACTCGTTCAGCTTCATCACATGAAAGAACACGTTTCACTGGCTATTCATTTCCAGACTGAATCCATCCATATGTGATATATTGTGATATTGTGAAAGTGAGTGGTTGTGCAGTAGTGTGATGTACCACACATGTTAGTACAAACATTCTTAAAAACCAGTACACAACCTCATGTAGCTGTCGCAGTGCTACTTAGTAACTTTTACACTATGGGTTGCAAAAAGTAAAATGACTAATATAGACTCAAAGGACCAATCATTTGAACTGTTGAATAGAGCATTTTCTGCTTTGTTTATATGAAACTTTATAATTAGTCTTTATAGTGTTGTTGATGACTAAATGTGAATCTTTTTGGTTTCCATAAATGCCTGTAAACCAGTATGTGAGCAGTGTCCAATAAACATTTGCCAGTGGAAACTTTATTCTGTATGAAAATACTACCCTACTTTTCATTTTAATTTTGTTTGTGTGAGAGTGTAACACTTTCTGTTACAAGTTGGTGATGCTATCTATGACTGTGACACAATTTGAAATTATTTTGAAATTTGTCCGTCTTGAAAAAACAGTAAATGTACCAAGTTTGGTGACAGTACGTAACCCCATAATTGTTGGCCAACCAGTGTGATGTGTGTGTGCCAAATTTCATGTCATTTTAAGCATGTTAAGAGCCTCAAATACACCTAAATGTAGTTTGGCGCATTACCATGGCAACACAATCTTAGCTATCACCCTTATAGACCCTTACAACAGACATCATGTACCTACGTTATTCTAACCAGATCTAGATTTACACTTATGCATTCGGCAGATGCTTTTATCCAAAGCGACTTACATTGCATTATACTATACATTGTTTCTGAGTATGTGCAATTGCTGGGATCGAACCCATGACCTTGGCGTTGTTAACACCAACGGCTCTAACCATTGAGCTACAGGAAAGCTCTGAAGTGACTTTAAATGTAAGCTGACTATTTTAAAGTTTGTTGTAACTGACACTTCCTGTTACCAGTTGGTTGCACTATGACCATGACATAGTCATATCAATGTCATCAGCCCACCACACCAAACATTTTCCCCAAGTTAGACATAAATTGTGATTAGCCTGAAACACCAAACATATTTCCCATAGGTTTAATGTAAATCATTCTTCAAGATCTCAACAATCCATTCACAATTTAACATCTTCAATATCTTTTTCTAACCAAGTTTCTTTATCTGACCAAGTAACTTGGGTAAATTTAAGGAGACTGTTGAAACTGTTTTAAGTGACACACTTCCTACCTTTGAACGAAATCAATTCACGCAGCAAATATGAACCATTTGTTGTTTCCATTTTTTAATTCATTGCCTTGCCATGGCAACATTGTTCGAGATATCAAAAATACCTTTGCAATTTAGTATCTTTAATGACGTGGCATAAAAAATTGGTAACAATCCCATAAATCACTAGAAAGATTATGTAAAAGTTTACAGGATGTGTCTTTCAGAAAATCCAAAATGACTAGCTTCCTGTTGGCAGAAACTAAGGTGTGTCCCCGTATCAGGGGTGCTACCAAGCCCCCCTGTCCTGCCCATGTCCCAGCCTTTGCCCGACCCTAATGGCCGATGACTCTGACATGTGCCAAGTTTCTGTGCAGTTTTTGAGCATGTTAAAAAAACTCAAAGGCCCAAAAAACCTTGAAAAAAATCATTTTTAAAAATCCTCAGTAAATCAATTGGGTCTTTCACACTTTTAGTATTCGGCCAATAACAATAGGGCCTTTTGCTTTTCAGTGCCTGGGCCCTAAATAAAATTGGCCTCCCAAATCTGAGTACGCCCATACTTCCATAACACACACTATATTCTGATCCTTATAATGTTTCACTATACACCACTTCGACATTAGTGAATCTGTTTTAAGTAGTTTCCATTTTACCTCGAGTCTCTTAGCACAGGATCTAAGTGCTGGATGAGGTCAGCTGTGACATGCAGGTGACTCAGGTGATGACTAGTGTTGCAATCACTCTCAGATCTGAATACCGAACAGCTCTCAAATCACACATCACACCGTCCTGAGACACGGGACGTTCGCGCATTGCGTGCTATTTTTAAATGACATTTTTAATTGAAAGCGTCTCAAAGTCCCACGAGCTTGGTTCCACTCTGTTGCGCTCGGTCTAGCTGCTTTTAAACGCACTTGAACACTTACACAGACTACATTGTCTCTCTGCGTGGATTTTGCTCCTTATTTATGTACAGTCACATTTAAAACTCCGTGTGCCCCACATTCACAGACCAACTGGAACTTATTTTAGTTAATTTATGTTAGTTCCGGTTCTTGATAAACCCGTTGTAATCTGTTGTAAATTACTCTAAACATACATCTGTGACTTCATTACATCAGTATTACTGCGAACTACATTGATTAATTTGTATCAGTATCTTTGCATTGTTGTTACTATGTGAAAAAAGCTTGTAAGAGCGTATTGCTAAAAATAAGTTATTGGTATTTTAAAAAGTATCGTATTTTGGCACTTCAGATTATTCAAACACTTTGCAATAAGATTTCATTTGTAAACATTACTTAACCAGTTAATAGGAACTAACACGTGTTCACAATGCTAATCTTAGTGTTAAACATTTAAATTACATTTAGATATACT
>JAZGTJ010017823.1:0-11812 GCA_036877575.1 Botia almorhae
GATAGACATTGCAGGGCATGATTGCATTTTAAGAGCAGAGCCCTATACTGCTGTACAGTTTAAGTTTAAAACTAACTTAAATAGTCCACCTGCTGAGTTATCTAGCACAGTGACCTCCTTAAACTCCTTTTATAGCTGGAAATTGCCATTTTCTGCTTTAATTTTCTGTGTATCTGTGGTGGATATTAAATTAATTTATTGGTTGTACATGGCTTATCCAAATGTCAAACAGCATATTTTATCTTCAGTAATTGATTTATAATGACTAGTAAAAAGAGGCTAGTATAGAAACATAGAAATTCGGACAGAGTCGAAGACAGTATTTGTCTGGTTTTTGTGAAGGAGCTGCTTGGGTAGGCAGCCCAGGCTCTGTGGCTTTACAAGAGGTCAGGTTCCTTCATAGGCTGACGTCATTGCCATTAAAGGGCAATCTGAACAGCCAGACCCAAGTGTGTTAAATAGACTAGGATATTTCATGCGCACAAATGCACACATTGAAGATGCCAACAAAAATGTGGCTAGCTCAAGTTGAGCTGTGAACAAGGATTGAAAATAATTGACTGTGTAAAATAAAGCTAATATGGTTCATAAGGAACAAAATATTTTTGCTTTCATGATTATGATAAAGTACAACACATAAGAACAATGTTAATGTTAACTACATCAAACAAAGCATATTTTATCCTCGCGATAAGATCGCTGCCTGAATTACAGTCAGGCTCTGCCCTTTACTTCTTTCATATCTGCCTCTCAGTAACAGAACAAGCATTTGTGGTCAGCAGAGAGAAAGAAGATATTCCGACAACTACTCCATGTTTACAAAATCTAATCACACAAGGAAGAAGTTATTTTTTATAAGGTTGTGTCAAACATTGTTTTTTAAGCACACTGACTCATAATGAGTGCTAAGAAGCAGAGGCTGTAGAAGTGCACGCTAAACGGTCTCCAGTGGGCCACACCTTCCCTTGGACAGCACAGAGGCTGCACACCTTTTGCCAAACCATGCAATTGTCAGAGCCAGAGTTAGTCTAGAGAATTCAGTCAGAGCAAACCATTCTATCTTCAGAGATCTCACACTGCACAGTACACATCAATTACTCTATAAGGATTCAGACTGATAATAATAATTTCCATTGTTTTATGGTAAAAATGCTTCATCTAAATCTAAAGAGGTTTCATTGGAAGTTAAACAGTTTTTTGGTTTGCAAAAATGATACATTTTAAGAACCAATATTCTCATATCGTGCTCTTGTGTTCTGTGACAAAAAGGTTTTCAAGTTATTTACAGTATCAAATCAATAACACAGAATCATAGAAAATGTGACTGCTTAGTTTAACATCCACAGATTCAATTCCAAAGACAGGCTCCAGAAACAGACTGCTTTCGTACTGGCAAAATGTTTTATTTTTTTTATTTGTATAAATGTGTCCCACTTTACCGCATCTGCATTGGCTCAGTGCTAAAATGGTTTTGCGATTTTGCATGCTAGAGCGAACAGTCCTTTAGCAGGACATTTTCTGTTTCCATGTGTGGATTAGTTTAAAACCAACCTTCCTCCCTGACCTTCCTGCAGCTCAACCGGTGTGGCACTTGCAATGCCAAGATCATGGGTTTGACTCCATCGGAATGCACACTGATGACATGTACCTTAAATGCATGGCGTGTTGTTTGGAGGAAACCATCCACAAAATACGGTACTGTTCAAATATTTGTTTACTGAAGCAGATAACAGCATCTGCAGACTGTTACGAGACTGCACACCCACTAACAGGCCCAGTGCGCTACACAGGTGTATGTCTAGCCTTTCTGTAAGTTACTCACCCTTTTTCCAGTGGCATGATTATGTTGGCTATGAAAGTGAAGAATTCCCCACAAACTTGTACTGTATAACTGTATAAGCACGCATAGATTTCTGTCTTTCACCGCCAAATGGGGAAACAAAGCGCAGAATTATTCTGACAGCTGGACAGTTTCAATTAAGCATTATTTATAGAGACTTGAAGAATACAAGACACACGTTGGAGAAATGGAGGGATTCTAAATGTATCGAGAGCCAATCACAACAGATTCAGGTAGAACGATCCATTCTTACAGCTGACAGGAGCAGATGGAATTGATTAGTTAATAAAATGCCGTATTCTGGGTGAATCGGACCTCATCATCACAAGTAAGATATCCTGTGATCAATATAGACCAAGATGGATAACGCAGACCACCTCTTTGAATGAAATATCCTTGAAATGGAAACATGCCATGAAGGCTTCAATTTTATGAGAACTTCACTTAAACTTAAATTACCAAACATTCTCCTCCTGCTCAACAAGCTGAGCTTGGGTCATGATCATAACCGACAAACCACCGTCCTGTATGATTCATTGTGTCCATTCATTTCAAAACACAAACCCTCATTGTGGGTTTTGCCCCCTTGCTAGTAAATGACAGGCTGTGTGCTTGTATTGTTGGGCTCCTCCTTCGTGAGCACGCGACCCTGAAACCAGTAAGACTGGGAAAGCTGTCTATCAAACTGACAAACTGACTGCTTCCATACATTCAATGTAACATTTTCCAGGAAGACAAAACACAACTGCCAATAACATCTACCTTTACCATCAACAGACTGTTAACATAAACCATAGAAATGCAGTTTGGATCTTCACATTATTTAGCAAATCACCTCTCCAAAAAACTCATGGCAGACAACAGAGGCTGGATCTGCTATGAACATCTAAATGTACTGTTTGCCCCTGCAACAATATGGAAATTTCTTTTTGCCCTCCAAAATGAAAACTCTTGTTTTTCCATACAATGTGATTTACAGTCATATCCAATCACTTCTTATTAGTGCAGAACCTTTGGGCTGCATGTGAGCAGAGCTGTGAGCCTGAGGGTTTAATAGACTATGACCACAGGGAACATAGAGAGCCAGAGAAACCTGCTGTTTACCTCTCTCCATCACTCACTGGGCCATTCATGTTGGGTCTGGGATTACAGCCGTGTTTATCTTTACATATTTCTCCTGTGTTGTATACCAAATGCATGTTCGTAGATCAGGTAACGCATGAGGTATATTGCCATTGGTGGGATTTGTGGCAGATTTGTGTGTAGAATATAATTTTATGCTAGGAACTTCTCTGTTCTCTTCGTAATAAGATGTGATGTGCTTTTGGAGAAAATTTGAAACATCAGGATTTCCCTTCTCAACGTTAAATTGATTTTGTCTATTTGTTTTGTCTTCTAGTTTTGTCTAATGGCGCAGGAATGTTACCAAAAACTTTTTAGATGTCCCTTTCTTAGAAATCTTTTCCTTTCTCTTCTTTTCTTGAAAAATGTAATTTAATTCCAAATGTTAAATTCAGTGCTTTAGTCTTAAGTGAAAACCAGTTTGAATTACCTTATTACTACCGTATTACTTTTGTTATTCAATTTTTTTTGTTTTGTTACATATTAATTATAGATGACATTACACATGATTATATGGTTATTTGTTCCTGACGCTGCATCTATGGTAGCTATCAGTAGGCAATTAAATCAACTGTCATAATGGCCAGAGCAACATTAATAAACTTATACAACCTTCACATCCTGTCCAACATCCACATCCTGTCACACATGCAATACAACCAAAACATAAGTCACTTCTCCTGATATTTGAGGTGGCAGAAACAGGAATGCTGTTAAGGTTTTCATTTAGTAAAAAAGGGGCAGTTGCAACAATGTCAGCAGCAAGGTTTGTTGTCTTTGTAGTAATGTTATGTGTTTTCTGAGGAAATATGTGAAACATCAGGATTTCCTTGATGTTAAATAGATTTCGACTATTTGTAAGAATGCTGGGATAAACATTCCCAAACCTTCAAAAACATTCCTTTCTCAAACAACGAATGAATGATGCTAAATACATGAACACCAAACAAACAAGCGCTTAACTGGAGTCCTGTGCGTTCATTTCTGGTGGTTGCATTGTCCAATACGCTTATTCTTCTTTCATTTCCATTTATGAAAGACAAAATTCTCCATTAACAAATATTAAAAATGAATTCAATAACTTTTAATATTTATCTTGTTATGCAACCAAAACACTCCCATAAGTCACTTCACATATTTGACATGGCAGAAACATAAATGTGATGAATGTTTTTGTAAAAGATCCACAAATAGCTTTATTTACTGCAATAACCACCCCCCGCTTTAAGGTCATCTGTTCATATGGATTTAATTTGGCATAAAGTAACATTGGGCAGCACCTATTTTCCAACGAAAATACTCCTTTATGTGGCTGCTGCAATATGGTGGCCATTTGAAATAATACAAGACTCCAAAAGCAGGACGCCTTCCTCCCCTAAGCTTTAAAAATGCCTGTAATAGTTTCTGGAGATACAAATACACATTGTAAGCAGGTATGCAAACAGCAGTGTTGCCTATTTGGAGCCTTGGCATGTTCTAGCATTTTTAGCCAACAACATCAGTTCAGAAAAGAACACGAGACCACATTCATCTAAAACAGCTATGCTATGTTGTGTCAGGAGATTGCTTTTACCAGCACAGAGTATTCCCCACAAACTCAGCAGGTTCTCTGAGAAGGCGTGAGTCGGACCATGACTTCAGCATTGTTGATTGTAGAAACTCCCACCGTGGTGATTTACAGATGTTTATTTTCCTACACAACGAGAGGCTGTGAGTGAGGCAGGACCATCTGGAGCGGTCCTCAGATGGGTATTAATTCAGTCTGCCCTGTTAACGAAATGTTATGCCTTTTACTCATGCATCAGAGGTCTGAGAAGAGGTTCAGTCATGCATGTTGCAGTCTTCTGCCTGAGAGCTGAACTCATCCTTCCAATGAAGACTTACACTGAAGTAAATGTAGCCACTGTCTCGCTTCTTTACACCTTCTGTGCCTAAAACATCTTCATCATGTTTTTTTAACCATCAAGTGCTCAAAGGACATTAACACATTTGGTAGACGCTTTTATTCAAAGCAACTTACAGTGCATTTAAGCTATATAATTTATCAGTACATGTGCTCCGCTAGGAATCAAACCCGCAACCTCTGCGCAACTAACACAATGCTCTACCAATTGAACTACAGTCATTAACAGATATTTACATTTACATTTACATTTAGGCATTTGGCAGACGCTTTTATCCAAAGCGACTTACATTGCATTATACTACACATCGAGTATGTGCAATCCCTGGGATCGAACCCATGACCTTGGCGTTGTTAACGCCATGCTCTAACCACTGAGCTATAGGAAAGCACATCAAAAGTATATATTTATATATACTTTTGTGTTATGTGTTATAAAACAGATATATTTGGAAAGTTAATCAAAAGTATATATACATATATAATAAGCCGGAAGAGTTGCATTTTGAAAGAATATGTTGGATTGCTAGTACCTTCAACTAGAAAAATAACTCCTATGCATGCAGCCAAATTTTATGTTATTCCACCATGATTGGAGATTCATTTTCCATTGCAAAATATCCTAATTTGTGTGTCTGGTCTTCCATTTTGGATGGTCTTTATGGAGGATTAGGCATGAAGTTGTTTATCTTGGTTCACTTTAGGATATCTGGAGTATTCTTAAGTCTTTCTAAACCTAAAATATGAAGATATTTAACTCATTTAAGTCCGCCAGTGATTAAAGTGGGCTCTACTATTTTTCCATCTGTAAATATTTTTTGCAGTACTATAGATGGTTTATGTGTTTTGTGTCACGTGATGGTGTTTAATTCATGCTACCATTTGTGGTACTCAATGCACCTGAAGAAACTTCAATCTTTGCATAAGTTTCTCTAGGACCTTTTTGATAAATAATAATAATTACTAGCTGCCATATTTAAATAATCTAAATAATGGTCCTGAGGTCATCCAGCTTGTTCCCCAAAGAGTGAATGTACATGGTGTGCACAGCCTGTTCCTAACACCGGCACATTTTCCTTGGGGACACTGATGCAGGTCACATTTTTTGTTCCTTCTTTAGATCTCACTCAGCCAGAATGTATTTGTACCTTACAGCAACAACTGGTAAGTGTATTGTGCACCAACAGAAATAAAGGTATTTCTGTCATAGCTAAGAGGTGGAATATAAAAGTAATCAAAAGGTGGTTGGAGCAGTCGTGATGGTTGCCAGCCATGGTGATGGTAGCCATCACCAGCGCCATATTGGATATGGCGCCATCCAGTGCCATATTGGACATGTGAAATAATATGTTTTTTTGAAGGCTCACCTCTACTCTGAATCATATAATCAATTGGCTGTAAAAGGCATAAAATTGCCTATTGCTTGTTGACAGAAACCAGCATGATGGTAAGTAAGAAAAGGTTAACGTGCTTTAAGGGAATTTCAGCCTGTAGCCGAGATCAGGGGTTACAAGCAAGCACTGGAACATTAAAAATGTCAATGTCAAAAAAACAGTGGCTGGAACAGTGTGACCAAGCGGCCAGCTCTCAGAATAGTTTGCAGACCCTAGTAATAGGGTTTGTTTATAGAAACAACACAGTACAATTGCTTATGTTAAAACCAGGTCTCTTCTTACATCGTACATAGTCCTTTTTTAAATTTGTGGAATAACATGAGTAACAAAAAATGAGAAAAAGACAGTTCCACTGTTTTATTTATGTATTTGTCAAGTTGAATTTGCCACCAAAACCTTACACGCGCAAATGGCGAATCAGCTGTCACAAACGAAGCAAAGAACGCAAGCTGCTCTGCAAAGATTATCCAAATAGTGGCTCACTTCTGTGATTTAGGACAGATTGCATTCATAATTTCATAGTTCATATGATCCGTACTATGGAACAGCTTTTCCAAGCAGACTCGGGTGCAATTAGCTGGTATGCAAATGAGTTCTGAAAAATGCTTTCACACCAACCAAATGAACTAAATGCTGACAATAAACAGACTAGGGCCAACACCAAAAGCTCTAGTGTGAAGAAACTCTGAAGAACCCAAAAACAGGAAGAGGGAAGTCTTGAGATCCTCATAGCTCTGAAAAAAATGCATTCATACTAAATTATCAATGACTGCTCAGCTGGCAAACATGACCCAACTCATTAGGAATGTAAAGAAGATGTAGCCCATGAGGTGGAAGAACCATGTGGTATATGGTATACACACAACTCTGTGGAAAATCATGTGGCAGGGATACAGTATTTGGACCAGAGGACAGGGTTTGGGTGAACATATGGGAGCTATTTGTTGGGTTAATGATGCATTAGTATGAAAATGTGATTGATGGCAAAGTCATAATTATATGATACAGTAACTACAGTGTTCAAACACCCAGGGATTTCTGGGAGTAGACGTGGCTTACAGACATTTACAAACCAATTTATCAAGGGAAAAGCATGTTGGGCATTGACTTATTTTTCAGTAGACACCAGAAGTTGTTGCTTGATCGAAGCAGAATGAAGATTAGTACAATCTCCATTGCCTGCGTTATTTATGCAAAACCTACAAAATAATTAGAGAGTTTGGATAGGCCAGAATATTAAAGTTCTTTAACAGAATCCAAATTAGGAATTCAATTTGAATCAACAGTTGGTTGTAATGATGAATAACAACTAAATAACAACTCATAACAATAAATAGCAACTCCGGTATAAAATACTGCAATTACAATCTCAAATAGCATTTCCTTACTGTATGCTTACTGTATGATGGACATCCAGAAGTGCCTATTTTAAAATGGGTCTGCAGTTCTGTGGAATTATCATATGTCAAGCCAATTTTTGGAAGCATTCGTACGTCCTGCAGTCGGTTTTCATCATTTGATTTGTTACGGGGAAACTATGAAATCACTCTGCTGCCATGATTGTTAGAATTCAACCATATCTCTGTATGGTCTTTTGGTAATGTCACAATCATCTTAACACAGTGCAGTCTTATATTATAAAACACTGATTTTAACATACTGTCCTGGCTTATGGTTTAAACCCAAGAATAACGTTTAGGAATAGAGTCAACATTTTGTAGGTCTTATGTGCCGTCATTTGGCAGTGAGTAATTCTCTTTTTTCAGCACAACGTCCGAAACCTTAGTGGTCATGTATGGTGCTAAAATAGGGTAAGCCCTTTAAGACAGCCACCTGCAAAAGAGCAGACAGAATTATACCTGTCCCAGTTATTGTCCTTGCCCTGAATACATTTAGCTGCTTTCAAATGGGTTAAAAAGCATTTTCAACATAACTTAATAAGTGAACACTTTAGAGCTTAAAAAACAGTTTCCCTAAATTCATACCTTCAAAATCACCTTGGCTGCATAAAGTTAAGACTGTATGGCTATAAAACAGATTTCAGAGAAATCATTCATAGTCTCTTCTGAGATGTAAAAAATATGAACGTACAACATTGTCTAAGAATTTTCATCGACTGGCAGAATATTAAGGGTACCCAGTGCGTTTCTCTATTGGACCATTCCCCAGCTAGCTAATGGGCAAAACAGCATGTGTGAAAAGACGCTAACATTGGTGTGTTATTGTGTTTAATTTACTGCACTCTGTGGATATAATTCAATCTTGGTAGATTTATTAGCAAAGAAAAACATATGACGCATATAGGCTCCACTGGGACTTAACATTTTGTTAGACACTGAGATTTGTCCGAGATGTTGATTAGAGAATGTTTAAGAAATTATGAGCAGACAATTTTAGTGTGGCTGGTTGCATATGGAAATGAAATTACATCAGGAAAAAAGCAAAAAGCAGTATGATTTTTTTATAGTCTGGGCTTCATAAAACAGGATTACAACTTCTAGTTCAGCAGACTGTTCATACATATACTGTTCATACATACAACTTTTCCCATGCCAAGAAAATATTCATGTGCCTCAAAAACCTAATCTGGTTTTACTCCAGTGCTTCTTTCTGTCTTTTATTTCTAGTTATTTTCTTAAAATTATTTTCAGTTTGTCATTTTTGTGTCTTTCTTTATTGCGCAAAACACTTTGAATTACCATTGTGTATGAAATGTGCTGTATAAATGACATTACCTTTTCTTGCCTAAAATCAGCATTTAATGTGTGTTTCTGAAACAGAATATTCAAACAGAAATAAATAGGCTGTGACTTGTTATTATCCATCAAGAATTCATTGAATTGTGGCCACGAAACCAGAACAGATTTTTTCCTGTCCGATTGTCCCAACAACCTCAGACATCATTCAGAAATAAGTGTCCTGAGAATTTTTTTTTTTTAAATGCTCTCACATCAGATTTGCCGACATGACTTTGAAGGTTGGGGTTTTTGGAGAGAGGACATATTAAAGAGACAAGAACGATTTAATTCAGTGGCTAGGTATAATGTTAGCTACTGTAGGTCCCCAGCACCTCTAGCATTAAACTAACTGCTGCCTGAAACACAACTAACTACTGCATGAAACACATCAGCCGAAAAGTTAATTCAGAGGCAGAGCAAGGAGCAGTATTCTTTGAAATAAAATGCACTGATTTGTACTATAAGACCAAGAACATGTTTTAGACAAATAAGGTTAATTGTTTTATGTTGGTTTTAAATTTCATAGTGACCAGCATACCATTATTCTCCACATTCAGTCTTTTTTAGTGCTTCTGTTTCATTGTTCTATTCCTTTGCATGACTGTGCTCTAGCATTCTGAGAGATGTTTTCTGTGCTCACTATATGATTGTTGTGTAAATTAATGATACCTTTTTCGTAAAGTCGTCAGGGTAATCCTTCAACAGTAGTGAAATGACAGAGGTCTAATATTGTGGTACTATCAATTACTTACACAACTATTCAATTTCTATGTGGTAAATGTACGAGACTTCCTCCTGTATGACTAAAAGTCATTTACTATAACTATATGGTTAAAAGGGGTGAAGAATCACCTAATAAGTGCAAGTTCTTTGACATGACTGGTACCACTTCATGTGCCAGTACCAATTTAATTCAGATTTTTATGTCGAAGCCAATGACAAGGTAATCCGTATGTCTGGCTAGCACCGGGGGAACTGTGATCTGTCTTGGCGTGGCGCTTATTTAGATAAGACATGTGGAGTTGGTTATAGAGGGTCTGAGACGGTGCGAGGCTGAGGCACAATGCTCCTCTCCATAGACAGACAAGTGATAGTTAGATTTGACCTAGAACTGTGCTGCATAAGGATACCATCACGTTTTAGACCCACTGTTGCCATCTTATAAAACAGCAGCTGCCCAATCAAAGAAATAGATGTGACTGCTAAAGCAACCTCTAGTGCATTAGAACTAGAGCAGCTATAAAGGACCAAACATACATCACAATGGGAGCAGAATATCCCATCAGCCGGTTGCTCTTCAGTTGCAGCTATACCAATCAGCAACACAAACACATTATAAGTAATACGTATTATTTAACTTATGCATTCAGCTTATCATACAGCATGAGCTAGACCAGATTGTCTTTTATGATTCACATACTTTTCCTTTGCCCCATCCACATAACATAGTTAAGATTATGTACTTTATAATCTTACAGGTGGAAAATTATGTTCTTAAGAATCGTTCATTGTGTAATTTAGTCAATTTTATTATTATTCTTTATTATTATTATTATCATCCTCGTAAATACAAGACCAAGTATACCTACTTGAATAAGGTAAAACTTCTCTAATATCTCTAATATAGCTTGCTAAGGTCACAATAAAACAACATAATAAAAGCACATACCTTTTCATTTTTAATTTTCCCACTTAATTTCATAATTTTATAATCATGTAACTAATCACTTTATAATCATGTAAGTAGAATACAATATTATGGTAATAATATAAGTTTAATAAATCTATAAATTAAATAATATGAAAGTCTAAGGTCTGTCATAAATTCAAAACTCGTAAATTCAAATTCATACATACATATATATATGCCTATAAATCTTCCACAATCCCTTTAGCATATCTGGTGACCCTACGTGAGACTGCATGAGATCCTGAGGTTGTGAACCTCTGCACTAGACATAACAGATCAAACTGGAAACATAAGAGCTGTTTCTTCTTTGTCAGTTTCAAAGCTTTGTTTCTCCTAGGATTAAACTCAGGCCTGTAACAGTAACTATACACACATTTCATGGGACAGTGCCATGTACCGCAGTCACCATCATTTTTCCAGTACAATGCTATATCTGTGACAGAAATCCAGGAATCAAAACTGGAGATCAAGAGGCGCTGAGACTATAAACTACATGACTCCACAATCCTGTGGTACATGCAATGCATTTACCGACACTGTTTCTAGAGATTTTGTCACTTACAGATGTACTGTATGTTCTCTCTGGGCTGTTCTTGTTTTATTTTTTGTTGCAGAGCATTTGTGCCTGTGGTAGTTGTGGTTTCAAATCTGCTGTAATTGGTACTATTGCAGTAATCTCATGTTGCCTAAAGGTTTTTTCATAGGGGCCTGTGATTAAACAGCTGTTTTGCAATGACATTTAAGATATTCATAAGCATATAGGCTATTCTCATTAAAGGCTACATTATACAACGTTACTCAACATTATTTTAACAAACACACTTAAAAGAACAATGAACATAAGCAGGTTATAATGTTCATGATATGTTGTGATGCTATGTCTTTTAGTTTCAACTATTTTTGTCTTTACAGATCCATGAAAACAAGGTATCTGAATTTAAAAAATGAATTTACAAAATCAAGTGGGAATTAACCTGTGCCTTTTATGTGGAAAGTTTTTAGATTGTGCTGTGTTGCGCAATGTCTGAGTGAACAGCTTGACTTGAACTTGTTCCTTCTGAATGTGTGAATGAGGGGCTGCGTGCAGCTAGTATCAACAAATATGGTAGCAGGCTATCTCTGAGG
>JAZGTJ010017824.1:0-11811 GCA_036877575.1 Botia almorhae
GAAATCTAAATGTTTTTAAAAGCAAGCTTCGTTTTCTTGATGTAAAATGTCATTTCCTTTGATTTTTGTCAGAGGTGACCCTCGTTCTCAGTAACCTCATCACCGCCGCACAAACAGAGTGAAGCTCCATCCAGACTTTTAAAAGGTCTGAAGATGAAATATGACTCGGAGTGAGAGACCAACCCTGATAACAGGAGATACAGTGGAGACTGCAGACGAAATCACGAAAGGTCAGCGAGAGCGACAGACTGGAACAAAAACCCAGCTAACAATTTTAGGTTGTAAGAACGCTTCCCTAACGTTTCCATTAAGTAACAATAACATTAAAAATGTTGTTTTGAAAGTTGTAGTAACATTTACAATGTGCAGTTTCTTAAACGCTGTTACATTATTGCTTGGTTATAAAAACGTTATCCAAACATTTTTAATTCTGTAATGTAAAACATTCCATTAAATACATAAAAATAATGTTTACATGTATACAATAGATTAAAAACATTCCACTAATGTTACTGCAACAATGTTTTGATAACTTTGAGAGAACTTTTAGAGGATGTTAGACAACATTCTGAGAATCTTCCCTGTTAGCTTGAGGCAGTGACCTTGACCTGACAATCTGTGTGTGTGTGTGTGTGTGTGTGTGTGTTAGCAGTAAGACCTTCCAACCATCCAGATCCACCTGCTCTGCTGCAGGTTTCAGTGTGTCTTTACCTGTGTGACTCACAGCTCAATCCCAGCCAGACCACCAAAGACAAACAATGGTTCAACTGCATTCATGATAAATTACACTGAATGTACCATAAAAGTGGAACAGAGACCGAATTACTCACCGGATCAAACAGGGCATTCATCCGTCAGTCTGTCTGTCTGGTTTGCAGAGTGCTGGTCTGAGATTTCCTGTAGCACTTTTGATCTACAGTATCAATTCATTCTGTCTAAAGGGTTTTGAAGGGCGAGATCTGCTCGTATGAAACTCCTCTTCCAAAACTCTTTCATTCAGAGATTTAGAGGTGACATTGCATAAACATTATTCCTTGGTTATAAAAACATGATTCAAAAACTTTTAATTCTGTAATGTTTTTAAAATGTTCTACAAACAGAGTAATGTTTGTGATATGACATAAAATGTTAAAAAACATTGTACTATTGTTACTGCAAGAACGTTTTTCTATACCTTTGACAGAACTTTTACAGAACGTTAGCCAATGTTCTGAGAATGTTTCCTGTTAGCTGGGCATCTGTTTGGGTGCATATGACTCTGAGAGGATGTGTTAAGTGGAAATTCTGAGAGAAATATTCGTCTGGATTGAAGTGGACATAGCAAGAGTTGTTTAATAGAGACTATGCGAAGTTATTTGTTTGTTTGTCAAATGTATTAATATCAGATCATGCTTGTTTATTTGGTTCCGGCACTCACCTCCACACTTTCATCTTTTCTGATGTGCTTACTGTGGTCAAACTCAGTGCTGGAGTGTGTGTTTGTGTGCTCGCGCATACACAAGGTGAACGCAGCATGGGTGCCATCTCTCAGATCTGCTAAATCCACCCAGATCTTTCCTCCTTTCATCCGCTGATCTTCCTTTACTCTTCCTCTTCCTCCTCCCATCCTCTCATCCTCTCACAGTCTGAGACAGAGGGATAGAAAGACAGAAGTAGCTCTTTGATCTCAGTCCCTCCTCTGCTGTGGACATCCAGAAAGGCACAAGCTGGAGATGATCTCCTCTCTGAAGTTCTGCAGATCGATGAGAACGTGAGATGCGAGGGAGGGTTGTTTCTTCATCCTCTCTCTTTTTCCTCTGTAGTCTTCTTCTGCAGGCTTCCCTCTGTCTGTTCTGATGGGTTTGCGTGATGCTGAGGTGGCATGCAGGGCGTGGAAATGACTTTGAGGGGAGCTGCGTGTCCCTGTTGAGATCTGGACACAAACACAGACACACAAAAAGCTCAACGGGGTTGTGACCAGGGTCCAGAATGAACTGTTTGCCATGTAAGCCAATGACCTCACTAACAAGTTTAGGTTGGAAGAATGCTTCCTAATGTTTCCATTCAGAAACAAAACTGTTAAATATGTTATTTTAAAAGTTTTATAAACTTTCAGCTTTTTTTTACGTTGTATTAACATTATGGCTTGGTTGTAAGAAAGTTATTCAAACTTAACATTTTTAAAACGTCCCACTAACAATTGTAAGAAGTAACGTTTTGGATAAGAGAACAGCAGCCAACGTTCTGAGTATGTTACCTGTTCACTGGTGATGTAATTACAGCTCAGTGCAGGACTGGTTTACGATTCCTCAGACATTCTGGTCGGTATCGTACTGAACACACAGAATTAAACCTCAGCAATAACTTCAGCCAAACCAGCTGAAACAGCTCTGAAGAGAGTCATTTCACACACTCCTGCCCTAATGCAACCCTCAATCTTATACTCCGTTTACTTGTTATTTCCTGCTAAAAAAGATGAATTTCACACAAATTTAACTCAAGATTTTTCCATCACACTGAACCAAAATCAAATAAGCAGCCAATAAAAAACTGTGGAGTTTGGCGCCCTCTGTCGGAACCTGCATGCTAATGCATGACCATACGCTAAAGTAAACTGACTGTTTCACATATAAAATATAATTTACATTTACTCAACCTTACATCACTAAAAGACTTTAAAATTATTTATAAACAACATAATTTTTTCTTTCTTCTATAAAGTTTATTTTGTCATTTTGGAGCTAATCCTTCAATTTATATGGAATAACTGGCCGATAAGTTCTTGTGTGTGTTCTGCAGTAGAGTGTTCATGCAGGTATTTACTCACCCATGACACAGGGTTGATAAATGCCAGATTGTCATTTTTGGGTAAACTCTCCTTTAAAGTTACAGATGACTGCTTCTGTTCTACAAGAAAACACTGTGGTGTAACAGAACGCATTCTGTCGAGTCATGCAGAATACCTCAGTCACAATCTTTATCATCGTAAAGTGTCCCTCAGAAGAATTAAGTTATTGTTTTTTAAATCAGGCTTTCCCCAGCAATTTTAGGTTGTAAGAATGTTTCCCTAACATTTCCATTAAGCAACAAAAACGTTAAAAATGCTATTTTAGAACGTTCTAGTACACATTACTCAACATTCTGGGAACGTTTCCTGTTAGCTAGGGAGCAGAATCAGGCCATAGAGTGTCCACTGGAAAGGGTTTGGAATGACACACAATAAATCACCTCGCCTTCAGCGAGAACATTCCACTTCAAACAAACAGCAGCTCTCAGCTTAACTCCAGGGCTGAACTCCTGGCTTCAAACCAGGGTTTCTACAACACACACACACATCTCCCAGTTACTGAACATGACATGCTTTTGAGGGTCACTGCGGTAAAGTTTCACCAGCACTAATAAAGGCTAGTTCACATCAACAATGGTAACTATAAAGATAAATAACTACAATGGTAAGTGATAAAAACGATGTTAAATCAAACTGCAGTAAGTGTGCAGTAACGAACTACAACATGCGTAATACAATTATACGTAAAATGATTCAAACAGCCGTGGAACCTCTTCGATAAACTTTACCGGATGAAAGAGAGGAGAGAACACAGGGTTCAACATTCAGCAGCAGTTTTGTCAGTATTGACACAAGTGTCAGTGTAAGGTGCGGAATGAATGTGCATTTAGAGCTGTCGGTCTCTCCGAGAGGCTTCGCTTATCTCTGACAGACAGTAAATACACTCTGCACAAACTCTCTCACTGACACCAGTTTTATCAGGGCGCCGTGTACACATTTCAGACCTGTAAACTTCCCCTAAGGGCCATTAATCTGTTACATAATGTGACAAGCATCCCGGTGTCAGATTGTCTTCTCACAATGGCTCAATAAATTCATCAAACACACGGGCACGTTCACCTCTGAATCAGAGGGCGGACTGCAGTCATTCAGCTGGAAAAATCATTCATTATCTGAAAATAAAGAGGCGTGAGGGACTGCAAACTGCAGCTGATTAGATTACAGGCACACACTGTCCTGGTATTCCACAAGAACCAGAAGCCCTAGAAGTGTCCTTATCTGCACACCGGAATCTTAAAGGAACAGCGCATCCAAAAATGAATCATCATAACTCATAAATCAGTCACAGTTTACTCCCTCTTATGACCTTCTTTCTGAAGCTCCTCTGTGGAACCCCAAGGCATGACTAGCAGGTGTAGCTACAATGGTGCCCGAAACTCCAGCCAAAAAATGACCTACATTTTGGTGTACTCCTCAAATAAACCTATCAAAGGCTTGCAGTACAGTGCACAAGTTTCATGGACTACATTTTGTTTTGGAGCTTCTAGTCTCCATTCATTTGATCAAAGAGAGCGTCTCAGAAACTGTGCAAAGCATCTCGTTTGAGTCTCTACAGAAGAACAGTTCAGGACAGGTTTGGATTTTGCAAGCACATGATTATAGATTGTTGAGCTGGAAGTATTTAAAGGTTTCATACATGAGAGCGGAGTTTGCTCTGAGTTTTGGTTATGCACTAAATTAGCATCACAGAAACTCAGGGAAAGCGGTTTCTCTCTGAGGGCTTCACTTCAGCTCACTCTCATTAAAAGCACGTGCCTGGAGAACAGCCGTGTTCATTTTGTGATATTGTTTATATTACATTTGCTGCCAGAAGAAACTCGTAATGATCCACTGAGGGTAGAAACAAATCTAATCTTATCTTGATGAAACTGCAGCTCTCTTGAACTGGATTGTGATTCTCAGCTTACGGTAAAAGAGGATCTTTAACTGTTTAACTGCTGTAAATCAATACTGATAGCCTGGATGTTCTGTCAGTCCAAGACCACTGTATGAGGAAGTGACATCATTACAGAAGGTTATTGTCCGATATCGCACCTCTCATAATCCAGACATAAACCTGTCCCTGAACCCACACGCACGAGATGTTCTCATCATCTTATCTGCAAGATGGGCTGAGGAGAAAATCATGAGAAATACACAAAGGAACATTAGGGGACGAATCAGGATGCTCAGAGTTCTTAGACTGCAGATAAAAGCAGGAACTGTACCATGACTAAACACAAACAGTTCATTAAGGTGTGCAGTGTGAAGCACTGTAAAGTGTATTAGCAAAAGAAGCCAAACACAACTACATGTTTTAGTGGTTAACTATTAAACCTGTGAGAGGTGCAGCTGTGAATCAGAGAGGTTCAGGTGTCAACTGCAGGAATTTCACATGTGTGTTTAATGGCTGGTCGATAAACTTCATGGACATTGCAAAATGAAAACGTTGTTAACGGGAAAAACAAATTCCAACAGGGTTCAATTAACCACAGTGACTATAGACATTGTCTCCTGCTGATAACCTCAGCAGATATAATTACAAGTTTAGCAATGAATTACAGTGTTAGGCCCTCTCCAAATTACATCACCCCACTGCTGACCCTGACCTGAGAACAGTTTTAATCAGTTCTATAGGATATATAAACAACACACTTTTGCAATAAAATACACGCCACTTTGTTTGAAATTTCGTTAAAGCTGCAACCTGCAACATTTTTTGGTTAAAATTAAACAAACAATTATTGAGCAACAACAGATCAGTGTTCAAAACTGTCTCCTTTACCCCAATTCATAACAGTACATTTATAATAACAATAATAATAACAAGAATAATTTGAGCTGTCAGGTCAAGTTTCCATGCAAATGTCAGATTGTCTTCATTTGACTTTAATATACTTGGAAAAATGTATGTGAAGTAACCTGCAATTTCATGATTCCCACAGAAAGGGAGAAAGAGAGGCAAAAGTCATGGACTGTAGCTTTAATGCAAAAGCATTTGAGCTTTTTATGTATCCATCTTTCCATGTAGACTCAACACAATAAAAATATTAGACTAAAGATGAAACTGCATCGAACATTTGTGAAAGTAAAGTAATTACAATACAGAAAACCCAGTAAATCACATCAGCAGTTCAGTTCTGCTCTGTTACTGTAACATTACATCATAACCCCTCCCCTTTTGACAGGGCACCACCTTTAAGCCACGCCTCTTTAGGGTCAATGGTGCATTTCCTTCAGCTTCATAACACACAGCACACTCAAACCCTTCCCATAGACGTGTGATAAGGACAGGTGGTTCAACCTCAGCTCAAACCCAGAGGAACTATAAACAATGCCAGGAGACACATACCTGAAGCTGCTCTGTGTAGCAGCTGTTTCATGCGTTTTAAACACTGAGGCATATTCAGGGTATGTTGGCATCTCTCTCATGCTCATGTTTGTTCAGTGCTGTGATCTATAATGTCATTAACATCACATTTTCTCTATTCGTCTGCAGAGATTTTTCACTCGCTCTTCCTGATCGGAGATCAGACGCGGGTAAGAATCATATCAGCACAATTTCAGATCTCTCTCTCTTTATAACCCTCAGGGCCTGGAATTGAAAAAAAACAGAGGACCTGTTAGAAACCATGCTATCAGCTCTATGAGTTATGTGCAGTTTTGCACCAATATGACCAATTTCTGGCAACAGTGACTTAGGACACAAACCTCTGTTAAAGCAATACAGACAGAACTGTGTTTTCGCTTTGTTTCCGTTAGGTTCTTATTCTCTGACCACTCTTGTTTTTATTGTCTTTTAATTACTTTCTCCCTTGTGCTGTAGATTATCTCACAAAATGTGATTTTGGCAGCGATTTGGTAGCATTGTGTGATTGGACCGCTGCGGGACTCTGCCCACAGACAGGAGCAGGTAATTATACTGCCGTTTGAGACAGTATACTGCCAGCGAGTTGTTGCTTTGCATTATTTGTATGTCAGACTGTTTACTGTGGAGTCGCACAATTCATTCACCTGCAGCGACAACAGCCGCAGTTCATTGGTTTCTATCAGCATGCAGCAATTCTCTTAAAATATATCTGCTCTTGTTCTCAAAATTATGTTGTCACACCTTCTAGGTCTGTAGTTATAAAGTTTCCAGTTTTTTTTGTGCATCATTGATCACATATTATCCAACACTGTCATTTTAAATAAAGTATGACCCAGCTAACAGGGAATGTTCTTAGAATGTTGGCTAATGTTGTCTAAAAGTTCTCTCGAAGTTATCTAAAACATATTACAACCTAAAAGTCAGAGTCTACGTTCATTAGATTTGATAACTGTTTATGACAGTGTGCATTCAGGGGGCAATTTATGAACTATGACCTATCTACAAGCAAATGCTGCCAATACAGTCTCTGCATGCAAATTCACCAGCTTTTTCTTGTGTGTAGCAGAAAACCTTCTCTCTCAACCCTGCGAGTTTCACTTGAACAGCGGACGTCTGAAGATCTCAGAAGACTCCTGTCTGGAGTTCTGGTACCATAAACCCAGTCAGACGAGCTCTGAACTCAGAGTTATTCTAGCAGAAGATACTGGACAGACGTTGCTGTGGAGCTCAGAGACCGCAGAGGGTGGAGACTGGAGACAAGCCTTTATCCCGCTGACAAAAGACCATGCTGGTGTAGAGGTACATCAGTTTAAAAACTGCTGCAGGTGTGGCTGTAGGGTGAAAGATAGCAAAACATGTTCCAATGTTTACATTCATTTGAAATTAACTTTATAGAACAATGCAGGTTTTTAGGATCCTTTCCAGAATTTTCTGTGAACTCTGTGTTAAGAGACTACGTGATTTAAAGAAACAGCTCACCCAAATAATGACAATTCTGTCACTCTTCTGAGGTTCCCTCTCTTTTCTGTGAATAAAGTCATACTGCTTTGAAATTACACAAGGGTGACTGAATGGCATTCTGGTATTGAGTAATTTCTGACAGACTGAAGTCACTCTCTGTTCTCTCTCTCTCTCTCTTAGGTGACTTTTCAGCAATCAGAAAGTCTGCAAAAAGACGACAAAACTGCCTTTGACAGAATTGGAATACGGAGGGGATATTGTGGTGCGTGACCTATCGTTTAAATTATGACACTTATTATTCTGCATATATTTTTGAACCAAACTCATGTTCATGCTAAATGCTAAGAGACAGAGTGTACAGCATAACACTGAACGCTTTATCAGCCTAAGGTGTGTTGACCTGCTGTGTTTATGACCTTTACTCAGTCAAACTGTCTGTGGCATTCACATCATCATCATCTTTTGCTCAGTAATATGTGTTGTGAGGCAGTGATTCATACATTCCCTCCCGCCTCACCCACAGGAACTCAATGCCAGTCTGGGGTCGAGATCTGGACAGATGAAACCACTCGTTGCACCTGCGAAGACGAGCAGTTCTCCTGTTCTCACATCCCGTGGTCCAACGACTCCTCCACATTTGGCACCTGTCACGTAGCCTCTGACCCTCATTACACCACCTTTGATGGGGTCAGCTTCCACTTTGAGGGCCCCTGTACATATGTCCTGTCAAAGGTCTGTGACGAGTCCGGGGGGCTCCCTGAGTTCTCTGTGGAGGTGCAGAATGAGAAACGAGGAGAGTCGTCCGTCTCCTCCGTTCAGCAGGTGAACGTCAACATGCAGGGTCTGAGAGTGGCCATGCTAAGAACAGAAAGGAGCAGAGTCATGGTAAGTGATCACTGCTCAAGGTAACCAGCTGGTTAGCAGGTAAATACGCTGGACAAAATTTAGCTGGTCAGCAAACACGTTTCCTCTTTTTTTGTGGAGCTGGTTTACAAGCCTTACAAACTGTTTAGATTCATTTGAAATTTCCAGAAAAAGACTACATTCTACATTCAATTTTCAATAAAAAATTAATTAATATAAAGTTTTTCACAAAGTTGCATTATAAAAAAAAATTTAAGAAACACATATAACAATAAATGATGAAATATACAGAACACATGTAAAACACATCCATCAATCATCAACAGCTCGCAGCTCTTAGTGATACTAATGATTAATATTAATATCAGTAAAACAGATACTGAATAAACTGATGTTTTTTCTGTTGTGTTCTCAATCAGGTCAATGGGATTTGGAAGAACCTCCCAGTAAATCTGGAAGGGAACCGGGTTCTCATTGAGGTTCTGGGAGATGTTCTGACCCTTCACACACACTTCAGCATGTCTGTGCTGTACACAGCATCCGGTTCGGTCCAGGTCATCCTGCCCAACCGCTATTCCAACAGAGTCTGTGGCATGTGCGGAAACTTTAACCAGGTGGGGGCGGACGACTTCAGGGGGCCGGACGGGTCACAGACAGGAGACGCCCGTGTTTTGGGCAAAAGCTGGCAGGCTACAGATGCCCTGTGTGAGGAGCCGACCCTGCCCAGAGTATGTACAGAGTCAGAGGAGCTGGAGTACACCAGCGATCTTTACTGCGGTGTGCTAACATCCAAACAGGGGCCCTTCTCAGAATGCTCTTCGGTTCTCAGTGCTGAGAACTTCCTCCAAAACTGCATCTTCCACATGTGTAGCACTCATGGAGACCCTGAAGTTCTCTGCAGTGCCATACAGACCTTCAGTGACACCTGCAGACATGCTGGGGTGATGGTTCCTGCCTGGAGAAACTCAACGCTCTGTCGTACGTCCCAAAACGTCATTAATTCCATGATCTGTTTTGCTTTAATTCATCTTCAGGGTGTTTCAAAATGAAAATATTCACCTTAAATTCAAAGAAATATTCTGGATCAAATAAAAGTTTTTCTGCAAACAGAAATGTACAGTGCTGCACTTACGATGGAAGTTTAAGGGTTGTTTGTACAGAAAAGTTGCAAAGATCTGATGTAAAGCTACGTTGTTATTACAGTGCTTATATTATTAATTAAACCTGCTTATTAATTATAAATCATCCTGTTTTGAAACTGCTTATTTTGTTTTAAAGCAGTTTGATTATTGTATATTTTAGCATTTGTTTTTGTTCAACTGTCCCAACAGACTTTCATTCTTGATCATTGTTTTAAACACATTTTCAGTTTTTCTTTGTGGTTTGCAGCTGTTAGTGTTAAATGATATTAAACCCAGAACATCCCTTTAAAGTCTTCAAATCTCATCTTCACTTCAGGATATGAAACACTGGCTGCTTAGTGGTAATACAGAAGTTATTTTTGAAGTATTGCTTCAGAATAACCCAGCTGCTCTGAGCAACCATTGAGCAAACTCAAGCTCACACATTTTACAATCAGCAATCGTGTGTCCATTAAACTACCACAAAGAACCGTTCCACTTTGTCACTTATAAATCATCTCCCACACCTTCACTATCTGACCTGTAAATTCTGAGAAGCAACAGATATCCACTCATGTTTGATTCACCTGGATTCTGTTGCAGCTCTGGTGTGTGGCCCTCACAGCCACTATAATGCCTGTGCCAGCGGCTGCCAAAAGACCTGCTCCAGTCTGGATGCCCCAGGGCCTTGTGGGATATGTGAGGAGCGCTGTGAGTGTGACAATGGCTTTCTGCTCAGTGGAGGAACCTGTGTGCTGCCAGAAGACTGTGGTTGCTGGGTAAACGACCAGCATTATGCAGTAAGTGGTTTAAACGAAATAAAAACACTCAGTTACTGGTCGTCAAATAATAATAATAATAATGATAATTCTTGATTTCAATTCTCCTCTGCTGCCAGGCTAACGGGGAACGTTCTCAGAACGTTGGCAAATGTTCTGTAAAAGTTCTCTTAACGTTATCTAAAGTTTCTTGCAGTAACGTTGGTAGAACCTTTTTAACGTTACATATGCATACCAAAAAAGTTATTTTTTAAGTTGTTAGTTGAACGTTCTAAAAAAGGTAAAGAATTTAAAAAATTCATTTTGTCTCGTCTTCAGATCAGCGAGACATTTATGCAGGGTCAGTGTGAGCGACTGTGCCAGTGTTTGGGTCATGACAACATTCACTGTTCTCCTGTTTCCTGCCTGGCTGATGAAGTCTGTATGCTTAAAGACGGGGTCATGGGCTGCTTCCCCTCCAGCCCGGTGACCTGCAGGGTTTATGGTGACCCTCATTACATCACCTTTGATGGCAAGGCCTACTCCTTCTGGGGTACCTGCAACTACACCATAGCACAGACATGTGGGCCTGCTGACACCCAGTTCACTATAACCGCAAGAAACGAAGGGCGGGCAAACGCCACAACATCATCTCTTAACTCTGTCGCTCTTGACATGCAAGACTTCCATCTCATCATCAGAAAGAACAAGCTGCTTTACGTGAGTGTTTTTCGATCATTGGTTTGCTGTTTATTTAGTACTGAACAAGTCATCAGCAAACAAACTGAAACTTTATTTACATTCAAACATCAAAAAAGAAAAAACTAGATGTATCATCGTAGATCATAGATCATAGATTTTCTTAAATGCTTGTCCATGCAAAGTGTGTACGGGTGGTTGCCCAAAAGTTCATAGTGTGTTCAGAGCTCAGCTTGGTGGTTTCTTGGAACTTTTGTTGCTTACTAGTCCAGGTCAAAAAAGTCCAGCCTCAAGACTTTAAATAACATAATATGAAAAAACAGATGATTAAACAATCTGTTTTTTGCTCAAACAGAACTGTTATTCTCCCTCACCATGTCCCAGGTCACACTGACATCAATGCAACACTCTCTGACAGCCCAGACCTTTAAAAATGTCCTCCCACAGAAACTGATAATCTCAGACAACATGAACTTTAACAGTGTCAGCCGAGTTTAAACATTACGTGCAAAGACTTACTGGCATTCGTTAATTCGTTAATAATGGAAGTTCACGCTGCAAAAGCATTTTCAGGTGTCATTTTTGGCTGCTGGTTGAGGAAGCTGTGTTGGACCTCATTAATGATATTCGTTAAGGTCGTTAAAGAGTTAAATGTGTAGGATTTGATAAAGGTCTGAAAGTCGAGAGCATTGCACTGCTGTCTTTACGGTTGTACGTTTTGAATACAGAATA
>JAZGTJ010017826.1:0-11809 GCA_036877575.1 Botia almorhae
CTCTCGCTGACACTCTCCTCTCTCTCGCTGACACTCTCCTCTCTCTCGCTGACACTCTCCTCTCTCTCGCTGACACTCTCCTCTCTCTCGCTGACACTCTCCTCTCTCTCGCTGACACTCTCCTTCTGGGGATGCTATCTCAACCTGGCTCAAAAAAACATGAGGAGAGACTATGGGGTAAGTTTTTGTTAACAATCCAATCAGGTACAGTATTATTATTCTCTGATAAAGAGCCACACAAAGCTGCATTGGTATAACAATACTATATAGAAAATTGATTAAAAGTTGTTAAATAAATAAAGAAACAAATACAACCTTGCAAATGTCTGAATTTTATTTTTGTATATTGTCCATAAATGTTTTTGTTAGGTCTAAAAATACACAATATATTCACTCTACAGTCTATAATAAATAAGGAACAAAAATACTGCCAGCTGAGTGATAATGTTGATTAACAAACAAATAAGGAAAATACTGAAAATAATGTTCTTGATTTCAGTAAAGCAACGTATCAAAGTTTATAAAACTGAAAACATTTAGCTCAACAGGGAACATCAATAAACTAGCTTAAAGATGAGCTATTTGTTTTAGCCAGTGTGCACAATGTGTAAACTAGCAGTTCTGAACACTGAGAGGATATAGTGTGCTAGCGTGTGAGAGGTTATAGTGTGATAGAACTACACCCGCACAATATAAATGTAACAAGCCAAACTCTCGTAGCCGCAGAACAAAGCGTGTGGTTATTTAATTGTAGTGTTGTGTTATCACCACAATTTTGTGTGTTTAAGTTTTATCAAGCGATATCTACACTAATAACTGACTTTTTTTGACAAATACATTACACGTCCACAAAGACCACAGCGCCATTAATGAATTAAGCAGATAAAAAAAATCAGGCTGCCAATATACACGTTTTATAGGGAGATCAGACAAAATTAGTATGAGATGAATTGGCCCAAAAAGTATGTTGGCCCAAAAAGTATGTTGGCCCAGTCTGCCAGATGGCCAGTCCACCCCTGTATGAATGCAGGTATAGTAACACATTTACAACGCAGGGAAATGTACCAGCATTCCAGCAGGTTTTAAAGTAAAAATGCACAGCTTATATTATTGTTAAAGTACTTTACAGTAAAGCTCTGTTTACGGTTCATTAAATTCCCCCTAATAAACAAAACAAAAACAAATCCCGTAAAAACTGTTTTATTAACAGGTAAAGCTCTGCAGAGACATATGCTGGTGGAAACATGGAAAGTTTATAGCAAAACACAGTTTGGGTCTAAAATCTGATTGGACAAGCCTAATCAAAGCCATTGTAACTATGGTTTATACATGCCTGTAACTATATATTAAATTCTAGATTGAGAATTCACTTGAGAGTTGTGTAAGATAATAAGACTTTAGAATATATCTTGCGTAAAAACAACTACTTGACACTTGGCTTGGAAAAATTAAATGTAAGTCTTTTAATATCCAGTTGTACTTATCCTGTTCAAGTAAATGCATCTTGATTAAAGGATGTTCAGATAGAAGGAAAGACCAAGGCGAAATCTGTGGAATAATGCAGATAATAATGGAGAAATTTGATGAACAGAACTGAAAGTTTATTTGTTGTATCTGAGAGCATAATCGAATTAGTGGAAATATTCAATAAATGTAAAGGGGAGTGACGTATAAAACTTTTTAAATAACAGTAGTTCCAATGTTGTGTAAAACTGCAGAGCTGAATGGTTATCTGCTACGGGTAGAAGCATAATATATATAAAAAGAAGCCCAAAACAAATAAAGGAAAAAACGTGTTTTGTTTTGGTTTTAATGTCATGTCATGGTTGAGTGCTGTTTAAAGCGGTGAGTTTTGAGTATCTATATGCCTGAGGATTAGGAGAGATTCGGCTGTTGTAACAACAAGGAAAAGTGATTTTACTGTGTGAGAACTGCAAAGTGTGTTTCACTTTGTTGACTTTGTTGTGAAGCAACAGGGTGAAGGCATGACAAGACATGCCGTAGTAGTTAAGATAAATCCTGGTCACAGGGAATGGTGCTCTGTTCTGTTATTTTTGCAATTGCATTAAATTATATTTAAATCACATTTAATGATTTCTTTAATATTTTAAACAGGGTTTAAAACTGGCCAGAGGGAGCCAGACGAGGGAGAACAGCTGAAGGTTTACATGTGAATATTTAGGTATATTCTTGGGGAAGGTGCAGAGGTTGTGTAGTAGGCAACAGTGCAGGGGGTGGGAGATTTGAAATATGTTTCTTTTGGCTACTTTGTACTGGTATTGACAGTGGCAGGAGGACAAGGATTGAGCCAGATTCAAACTTGTGTCACCTCTGTGAACAAGGGGATGCATTAAATAGTTGATTCTTTCTGCCAAAGTCTATAAAGCAAAAGCCAAACTGCAGGGGCAGTTGGGACACCCAAGGTGATCAAAGTTAATTTACTGTCCACATACAAGCCAAATTCTTGTGAACCACTCTGAAACTAATAAAGTAGTGACACCCCAAGGCTGACAGAAACTATAAGCAGGCTTTTCTTTCTCACCCACATCATCTCGGCTGTGTAGATATTATCGCCACTCACACTCACCATCGTTAAAATAGCATTGGGTTTGCCAGAAATGGCAATAACCACTAATACCTGTTTCATACCACACGCATATGCAGTACGAAATAGCGCATATGCAGAGCTGAAGACGAGAGTATCCATTGTGCTTTCACAACAGAGTTTTTACGAGTATGCAGTACGTAAGCAGTGCTTTCACACCCATCATAGAGTTTTTCCATTATAGAGAAAACTCCATGATGGGAAAGTTCACATTTCTTTATTATGATTTCAAAATACAGGAGAAAGGACTTGTCAATAAGCTTATTTTATTACACTATTATAAGTGTAGTTTACACTGGTTGTTTATACAATGTTTATACAATGTTGTTTTATCAACATAATTTTTGTGTGTTTTCCTGTGTAGTGCGAATTGTATATAGAAGAAATGTCATTGTGTCAGGTGTGTTATATGTCAGAGCGCGAGGTTTAGATTCCGACTTGTCTCGTCATAGTTCGGTTCTCGTTTAGAGTCGGGGTCTGGGCTCACGCTCTAGGTGTGCGTTCTGTGTGGAAGCACATGGCTCTGTTGTGTTTACATCTGCCATGTGCTCTCCGGTCTTGCATCATAGCCCCGCCTCCTTGTTTCCTCGTTTCCTTGTTTGAGTTAATGTCGCGCACCTGTTCGTCATTGTTCCCTTTTGTATTTAATGCCCTCATGACTGCTGTCCTGTGCTGGTTTGTTCACAGCAACAATTGTAGAGTTAAATCTTTTCGAGTTGATTTCAACACTCAAAGTGTTATTTTAACACATTTAGAGTAAAATCGTGCTCGGTGTTGGAGTTATTTCACGGAGTTGATTATAAGCGTTAACCTGACTCGAGATGTACATTAATTATGCTCCGCCCATGCATTTCAGTTTGCAGTTGGAGAAATTGCCGCCATTAACGTGATGTTGTAATGGTAAGTGAAATTAAATCAAATTTACTTAAACATTTATGATTGATGCTATGTTTTTAACATCTGCACAAATGTAACGTAATATACTTAAATCAAAATGACAAAACAAATAAGGCTAACCCAGCGTGGCCATGATTTATTAAAAGGAGGAAACAAATTCTTATAAGTAACGTTATACTTCGTGGTATCTTCTCACAGTTCATACATTTATATTAACATGATACATCAATTGTTACATATATTTATTATGTAAATCTAAATCGTGGCCACATATTTCTACGTTCCCTCGTTTTGTCTTAAACAAGGGGTCAAATTAACACAACGTAGCCGTGACTTAATGTGATGATTAACTTAAAATAATGCAACGAATTATTAAAACGAGTGAGAATATTCTTTACAAAGCCTTGTTTAATGCAAGGATATATATATATATATATATATATATATATATATAAACAGTTTTCTGTCAAGGCGTTGGCCACATTGGCTCACACCTTGAGATTTATCATTGTGATTTAATGCTGAAACGATGTCCTGCATGGCCATTCTTCATTTACACCGATTTGATTTGTCAAATGTCTTTGCATGTCTCAATTAAGATGCTGGTCCAGGTTAAGTACGGCGAACAACATATATATGTGAAGCTGGATTCTGTTGAAGGGCAGTTTGACTTTCTACAGTTTCATCTAAAAGGTTTGTTTTATTTCATGTGATTAAAATGATTACAAATATGATAAAATATTATCTTATGTATCTTTCTAGTTATCAGAGCCTGATTTGGGATAGATTGCAATTCATTTTCATATTTAAAGTCAGCTTACATCAGAATGATTAAAAAAGCATATTCAGTTTTATCCTCTCATCTTTTTTAGTCATCGAGAGATTTTGCTTGCCACCAGATGCAAAAGTTATATACAAGGATGCAACAGGGACCGAAGTTGATGCTGAAATATTCAGTGACCTCATTGGTAAAGGCAATGTGGTGCTGAAAGTTTTCACAAATGATTGTGAGTTTTATTTGAATTATTATAATTTGAAAGGGGTATTAATAAAGTATTATCAAGCACTAACAATATGATAAATGAGAAATTTCGTGTTTCTGATACTTGTGCTGGTCTACAAAATATTTGTAATATATTTATAATATGTTATTATCTGATTCTTTAGAATTTTCAAACTCATTTTCTTCTGAGATGTCTAACTCGAGCAGCGGCTCAAGTGCATCAACTGTAATCATAGATGAGGTCCCTAACAAGAGACAAAGAACTGAGGAAGCATATTCACTATCTGCTAAACAGGTGCTTGAGTCTCTAGAGGAGAGTTCACCCATAATGAAAATTCTGTCATTTATTACTCACCCTTGTGTTATTCCATATCCAACTGGAGTCACATTAGTTGTTTTAATTATGTCTTTACTAACTTTCTGGACTTTGAAAATAGTAGTTACTTTGGTTGTCAACTAAAAGTACAGAAAGCTCTTAGATTTCATTAAAATAACAAATACTGTTTTTACTGTTTATCACTGTTTACTGTTAATCACTGTTTATTTTTTATTAGTTGGTTGAAGATGTACTGAAAATCAAGTCTGGTGGTGAAGCAGTGCTTCAGGAGTATCAAGCAACTGACCGATGCCACAAGATGACATATGATTAACATACTTGTGGCTCATATGATTGAAAGTCATGGGTAATTGTTTTGCATGTTTTTTTTGTCAAAGCTCAAATTTTATAAACCATTTGATATTCAAAGTTCATACAGTGTTGCAGATGAAAGTTTGTATATAATACCTTCATTTGTAATGTTTTAATTCAACTTAAACTTAAAAAATAAACAAGTTAATGGAAATTATTTGTTGTGGTGGAGTTCATTTAACTATGTTTGAAGTTTATTTAACAGTGTAAGTAATTCTACCCATCTAAAATATGCAACTCTAAACAGTGTTGTTTTCTTTTTCTGTATTCCTTTTGGTGTTATTTTAACACTTTTTTAGAGTCAAATAAGGAACTCTGGCATAGTGTTAAATGTGTAACTACTTTGAAAGTGTTAATTTAACTCCAGAGAGTGTGGAGCTATAAAAACTCTAAAAAAGTGTTGAAATCAACTCTGTGAAAGTTAATTTAACACTGGACTTTTTGCTGTATTCTCGTTTGTTCTCTCGCGTTCGTTTTCTCCTGATTCGTTCTGTCGTTCTGTCTCTCGTCCGCTTGCTCTTGTGCGGCCTTCCAGTCTGGTCTTTGTTCGTGCTTTTGCCTGTGCTCCGCGTTGCGAAGCGTTCATAGTCTAAGTCTGTTCCCTAGTCGTGTCCTATGTCCAGAGGTCTGTTGATTTTTTCGTTGGTGTTTCTCGTCAAGTCCGTCCAGTTGAGTATTCGCTGTCCCTTTAGCAAGCGCTTATGTTTTTATTGTTTAATTATATTTTCCTGTATATATATATATATATATACACATATATAAAATGTAGATACTAGTTATTCTTTTCTATATTCTTTTTATATTTGTTTATTTATATTCTTTGTATTCTTGCGTTTCTTGTTTTCACCCCCTTGTGGGAGATTTGAGTTGTCATTAAAGTGAGCCCGTGTTGGGCGTGAGTTTTTTTTGTGTGTAAATAAAGATTGGTTTGAGTTGTCTGCGTTTAGGTTCTTCCCGCGCAAACCCTAACACATTGTGCTTTATTTATTACTGTGAAGGTTAGGATAAAGGATATGACAAAGCGCAGGAGAGAATTTGGTGCATATTACCATCTTGTCACAAAAAATTCCTCCCATACCTTGCAAGTATTTATACATGACATTATATGGATCATAAAGAACTTTTTGTTGTTCTACCTAGATAATTAGATGAGTGTCGTCCATTATGTCTACTATTTAGGTGTACGCTAAAGACCACTGCCTCACATGGTTTTGTTTATGATTGTAAGCCTAATGTTAGCTCTTCTGTCATGTATATATGTCAAAATGATTGCTGCACTGCTGCACCACACCGCTCCTGCAACGGACCGGGCTTGCCACATATGTGTACAGTGTAAAAGCTCTGATCTGTTAACATAGGTGCTGAATGAATAAAAATACGCACTGCAAGCGCATGTGGTGTGAAACCAGCCTAATGCTTTGAGCCATTTACCTAAGGTAAACAATGACCAACCAACGAGTTGACTACTTTTCTTGATAAGTAGTCATATGAGCATGACAGCTAAACAAGAAGCCATTGGCCACAACAAAGCCATTGACTGGAATGCATTCTTATTTCTATTCCTGAGGATTACTCCTGCTAGTCTGGCTGCTAGCTGCACAGTGTCTGCACAGTGTCCAGCTGACTGCTTCTCATTGCCAGTCAATCAACCCAGTCATTGCAAATTTGACATACTTTGAAAAATCCCTACATCATCTAGAACTGTACGCACTAATAGGAAGTGGTTCTTTACCAATTCACATAATGTTCCTGATAAAAAGGATACAATAAAGTGTGATTGTTTCAGAAAAATGGCTCATTACCCTGTCACCCCAAATCACCCAAAAGTTTGACATTGTAAATAAAAAAATCTTACTTTACATTCTTTGCTTTGACTTCTTCTTTTGGCCTAGGTAAAAAGGATAAACAAAAGTTTAATTTTATAGTATATGATTTAAAGGAATATTCACTGTCATTATTTTCTCACCCTCATGTCATTACAATGCAAATGTTTCTTTTGTACAAAGGATATCCAAACCGCTCTTTCCCATGCAACACCATAATTCCATACAAATTTAACTGCTAGATGTGGTTTGACACCAATGTGTCAAGGAAGCACCAGGCTCCACCCACATGCAATGTTCACTATCACCCGAGTACTAATCACCTGCATCCAATCAAGGACTCTTTATAAGCACACTCACTCCACACACTCACCGTCTGATCTCACCTATGGATACATACTCTGCTCCATGCTGTTCCACTTACCTCCTCCAGTTTGTTCGTCTCCAAGATCCCATTCGTCTCCTCCTGTGGTGTGTTGTGTGTCTTACCTTCGTCTCCCACCTTCATCGTCATCGTTAGCTCTTGGATAATCACCTTCAGTATCATCATCATCATCATCATCATTCCTGTTACTCATATATCTGGGCTATATCACATCTGTTTACCATTTACTCACCTGTACAATAAATACACCTGTCGGCATGGACCCAATCCAGGAGCTGATGGATTTACTACGCCGTGACCACAAACACCTGCTTCGCCTCCTTCTGTCTCCACATCCACGCTGATTTACACGGCCAGTCCCATGGTGAATCCAGCGCCCTATTCTGGTCAGACGAATGCTTTCAAACGGTTTCTTCCTCCAATGCTCTCTCTGCCTCGAGATGCAACCCCAACGTTTTCCTACTGAACAAGCTAAAATATGCTTTATTATCTCTCTTTTAAAGGGAAGAGCACTACAATGGGCAGAATCCTTATGGCAACAGAACAGACCCGCATCTCAAACGCTAGAAACGTTCATATCTCACTTCTGGGAAGTCTTTGGAATTCCTACGGGTGATTCATCTGTTGGTGAAAGACTATATCGACTCAAGGCAAATCTAACATACAAAAATATGCTCTAACTTTCAGAACGCTTGCTGCTTCTAGCGGATGGAATGAACAGTCGCTGTTAACAACTTACCGTCAAGGTTTGAATCCTTCCATTCGATTGAATCTCTCTTCATATGATGATACCATTGGTTTAGAACGTTTTATTCAACTGTCAATAAAAGTTGCCAACAGGGTTAAAAAATTTATGGAGGAGGAACACTATCAACATCCACCATTTTGTTACCGCCAGCCAGAACGCTCCAGCCCTCCAGAACCACCACCTGAATCCATGCAATTGGATCATATCGTGCTCGTCTATCTTTAGCTGAACGTCAACGTTGGCTGACCCAGGGTCTGTGCATATACTGTGGAAAATCCGGACATGTAATTCAAACATGTCCCATTCGTCCTCCTAGACCTCTGGTGAGTGTTGTTTCCTCTTCTCCTGCTAAAGTCTCACCACTTACTACCATTGTACAACTCACTACGGATTCTCACTGTGTTTTAGTCAATGCACTCATCGACTCTGGGTCAGCCGGCAACTTCATCTCCGACGACCTCTGTGACCAACTCCAGAAAAGAATCAACGAAACCACGTACAAGAATCAGTCTATAGACGGAAATTCCATTGGCAGAGGACGTGAAATACATTGTGGGACCCATAAAGCTACAAGTTGGTTTACTACACATAGAGGACATTTCATTATTGGTTCTGGAGGGATCAACATCTGGAGTCGTACTAGGGCGCCCTTGGCTCGTTTCCCATGACCCATCTCTATCATGGTCCACTAGAGATTAAGTGACGTTTTCTGTCCGAAACGAGCCCCAGCCTTACCACCACACAGACCATGGGACTGCGCCATCGACCTTATTTCAGATATAATAATATATTTACTATCTCTCCCTGAACAGAAGGCCATGGAGGAGTACAATCACTTAAGCCCTACATCAAGGTTACATCAGAACCTCTACCTTCCCTGCTGCCTCAAGCTTCTTCTTTGTGGCAAAGAAGGACAGAGGCTTGCGGCCTTGCATTGATTATCGTGAGTTGAACAAAATTACTATTCCTTTCCGGTATCCCCTTCCTCTCGTCCCTACAGCATTAGAGCAGCTTCACGGAGCCAAGATTTTCACAAAACTGGACCTCAGAAGCGCTTATAACCTCATTCGAATACGTGAGGGGGACAAGTGGAAGACAGCTTTCATCACTCCTACAGGACACTACGAGTACCTCGTAATGCCTTTTGGTCTTGTTAATTCCCCCTCCGTATTCCAAGGTTATATGAATGAGGGGTTCCGGGAGGACCTAAACCGGTTTCTGATCATTTATATTGTTGACATTTTAGTGTACTCCTGGAATGAATAAGAACATAAACAACACGTTTCTGAGGTCCTCAAATGGCTCCGCGAACAGCGGACTTTCCACCAAACTTCCGTTCAATTCTTGGGTTATGATATAAGTTCTAAAGGTACAAATCTTACCCCATTCCAGTTTGTACTCTGTTATCAACCTCCATTGTTCCCCTGGACTGGGGAACCATCTGAAGTACCATCTTTCAATTACTGGCGTGAGAGAGTGTGGGACTCAGCACATCAACATCTTCAAAGAGCGGTAAGACAGCATTAACTCCGAGCAGACACACGAAAAGCCCCTACACCCAGATTCAGACCCAGACAGAAGGTATGGCTATCCACAAAGGACATAAGATTAAGAACACCATGTGAAAAGCTGAGTCCCAGGTTTATTGGTCCCTTTCCCATCATCAAACAAATCAACCCGGTCACATACAAACTCAAATTTCCACCACAGTACCACATTCACCCTACATTCCACGTATCTTTCTTAAAACTATTCCATTCATCACTGTCTCCTGTTTCCACAAAGCCTGGTCCTAGAGAGGAGCCTCCAATGGTCACAGAAGATGGAACTGTCTATTCCGTAAAGGAAATCCTGAGTTCCCAGCGCCATGGTAGTAGACTCGAGTACCTAGTGGATTGGGAAGGATACAGACCTAAGGAGAGATCTTGGGTACCCAGAAATGACATCCTAGATCCCAATTTACTGACAGAATTCCGCAACTCACATCCAGAGGCACCTGCTCCCAGAGGTTGAGGACGTCCACCACGACGTCTAGGTATTCGGCCCTCAGAAGCGGTCCAGAGGTTCTGTCACGGAAGCACCAGGCTCCACCCACATGCAACGTTCACTATCATCCGAGTACTAATCATCCTATGGATACAGACTTTGCTCCATGCTGTTACATTTACCTGCTCCAGTTTGTTCGTCTCCAAGATCCCCTTCGTCTCCTCCTGTGGTGTGAGTGTGCGTGACTTACCTTCGTCTCCTGCCTTCATCGTCATTGTCAGCTCCTGGATAATCACCGTCAGTATCATCATCATCATCATCATTCCTGTTATATATCTGGACTATATCATATCTGTTTACCATTTACCCACCTGTACAATAAATACGCCTGACGGTAAGTCTGGAATTCCATTACACAATTATGTTTGGTCATTACACACCCGAGAACCACAATGTTTGATCTTACTGATGTCCAACCTAAGCTATAGGTTTAACTTTGCAAATCAGTTTTGCATTGGCCAAATTGAAACCATTTTATGTCCCTTTAATTGTGTTTATTAGAGCTCGAAAGATGTGGTAAGTATAAACAAATGTTGTATGACAACAGATGGGTGTGGATTCTTCAAACATTCTGTGTTCCACAGAAAAACAAGAGAACTCAGTCTTAATTGTGTTAAGGACTTACCTACATTCACACTTCGTGTGTTCTGTGAAACTCAATTGAAAATTGTGTTGCGATACACGTTGTTTGACTCGTAATACCTGCAAAGATTAACAAATTAAGCATATTAAGCACTTTGAGTGTAACAGTGTTATGTACTAATGTATTATGTGTTTAAATTCTACTGAAACAAAACTGTGACATTATAACCACAGTGTTTAACATTTTAGTTAACGGCATAGATTAATTTTGTCAAATTTGTTTTCCCTTCCACCCACCACTGAGTTCATGTTAAGGTCAGGTCTTGATTGTGGCCAAAAGCAACATCAACAACAGGAAAGCAGTAAACAGTGCAAAGTGGTAAACAACATAGCTGACATGCCAATTAATATTGCCTTACTGTCTTCATGCTGGGCAAGTATAAAGTCATAGAAAGCAGGGTAAAGGACTGCGATTACTGAATTGAATCAGTCTCACCTCCATAGTGACGTTACGCATCTCTGTAGTGACACATTCCAGAGCTTCGTCGTTACAGCAGCCTGCACAGCGCATGAGAACCACGCAGGAAGGGAAATATGTGTGCTCAATTTCATCGGGATACTCTTGAATGATGTCCACTAGCACCTCTCGTGTCCTACACGTGCTCTTTTTGTACACATCCATAAAGGAAATTACTAAAGAAGAAAACGATGCAAAGGGATATACCATATCAATTCACCTACTGATAAGACTTGATTCCCATAGTGTAGTAAAATGTAAATGGTATTTTATTGCAAATCCTCCAAAACCCTTTTTTTCTGATCTGTGGCTCAACATTCCACAAAGGCTCAATTTGGTCATTGGCGACTTAATTATACCAGGTGCAAAAAAGGCATGTCACATACAATAGGGCCCCCACACACACAAATCCCACCACTCTTCCTCCTCACTCTACCACTAATGCTAACTGATGCACCTCCTTATGCTGGCTTCCAGGGGTTAAAGTAAAAAAAAATCCTGAGCCTGAACTTTTT
>JAZGTJ010017827.1:0-11809 GCA_036877575.1 Botia almorhae
CGCTTCAGAATGTGGTCTATCAGAACAATAAATGAAAGTTCCTTACATGGTAAAACTATGTTCTGCTTGTGGGAAATCTAGGAAGGTTTTTTTTAGACAATAGGAGGGGCGTGCGAATAATTAAGGTCAGTTCCAGAGCAGACATTGCTTCCGTTTTACATTCTCTTTTATGTAATAACTATTTTCAGGCTCTTAAGAGGGTACAGTATACACTGCATGACATCCAAATATCACAGGCAACTACAGAAATTACATAAATTATACCATCCGCATTACGACTTTTCTTAAACAAGACACGTTAATTTCTCAGTATTTTGCGATCAAAGGTCACTTTAAGAGCACCATATTTTGCACTGTCCCCATTGGATAAAGAGTCTTTACTTAATGTCCATTAAGTAATCTCTAAAAGCTTATGTAACAGCACAATTACTGGGGACCTAGGTGAGACAAGATCTATTTTCTACATAATAGGCTGAGTGAGACCACCTATGACTCACTCAGCGTGTGTGTGTTTGTTTGTGTGTGTGTGTGTCTGCTCAGGATTTATGTAATTGTGTGTTCCGCTCAGTAGAACGAGCCTCACTCTAACACAAGGGTCCTTTTGGTGGAGAAAAGCATCATGGGTATTTATTGCTCCCCGAAGGGCTCTTGTAACATTAGGCAAAGGATTCCAATCCAGCATGTTCAAGCACAACAATCTACGACCTCAGAGGATCTATAGCAGAGTATTTCTGAACGCACTATATATAACATAACTACTGTGATCTATATGTGGATCCACAAAGCAAGGATTGTACAAACATTGTTTACTTTAGCATATAAAGAGCAATTATAGACTATAAGCTGTTATTATTGTTATTACAGATTGTACCCTATCATCATCCAACGTGTTACCGTAATGATCTTCTCTCCTGTATATCTAGATGTTGATTATAGATGTGATGTCATAATATGACTTATGACCACATACTGTAGCAGAATATATAAACAAATTCTTTCCCTTTCAGAGATAATATTCAGTGTTGATTTGCATTATTCAGAATCAGTTTACTGTGTATCTTTCAGCTGAATTACACACAGCTACACAATAAAGCAAAATGTGTAAATGTGTAAATAAAAGCCTACTCATTATGAAAATATATCATATTTTCATCATTATTGGCCACTGGCGCCAAATACCCGTGATTCCAAAACCCAGCTTGTGACCGTCCACAAAATCTGCAGCTTCTGAAATGATTCCCATATCGTCAACTCTCTCTCAAAATCCATTTGAGGAGATAAAGGAATTCCATCACATTCCCGATTTTGTAAATCTATGTGTGTGTGCGTGTGTGTGTGTGATAAAATATGGATGTCTTCGCTCAGTGGCTGTGTGGCGTTCTCCTTGGCTGACTTTAATTACAGATAGAAGGATAATCCAGCTACAGTGACTGGCAACACACATTCACAGCAAAACACAGCCACACACCTGCACAAAGCCATTAAATGCATGCATATGGACACACACACACACACACAGAAGACAAGAAAGATGATTGATGATGTGTCACAGAACAGTAATGGGTGTAGAGGATAGGAAGTCCTATGGTGGCCCTTGAGGCAACCGAACAATGGGGAATTAAATTCTTACGCCTGTTCTTTCAAGCAGGAGTCAACATTTACATCTGTGTGTGTGTGTGTGTGTGTGTGTGTGTGTGTTTAGGTTTCTATGTTAATTGATGAAAAATAAATGGTCTTGTTCTTTTTTGAGAATACTTCATAACACGCCTTGGGCCTGCTCAGTGGCCCAGAAATTCTAATTAAAACAGGTTCTCTCTCTCTCTCTCTCTCTCTCTCTCTCTCTCTCTCTATTTTCTCTACAACACCATTTCCATTTAATTAAAAGGAAGAGATAAAAATGGCTTAATCTGAAATGATAGAGAGAAAAATTAATAAGTTCAGTAATGAAGGTGAATCTCTTTTACACACACAGGGCCAGAGTGATACAATTCTTGAATTTGACCTCTGACCTCTTAATTTGATATGAAATCAATCCACTGATAGGCTCTTTGATTTCTTGTGTGAACAGTAAAAGATAGAGCAAGGAGCTAGAGAACAGAAACACACACACACACACACACACACACACAGAGCGCTCTCCTGTTGCCATGGTGATGAATAAGCATAGTTGTGGGATTTGGTGAAATGCTAAAACGGTGAAATCAAAAGGGGACACCTGCAGCTCTCAAATCATTTAGGTACAGAGTGGAAGCCATTTTAACAGTATCCAAAAAGAAGCACATATAATACTGCTAATGATAGTTTACACTGAGCTGTATTCGCTTAAAACACTGGGGTACACACACACACACACACACACACACTTTCTTAAACATGAAGCACACATCCATGATTCATGGTATGGTAAGAGATGAGACGATCTGTACTGTGGGAAAACAGCTGTGAGTTTATTGGAAACTGGGCTGATATAAATGACTGGACTGGGCTGATCAAGTCACTACAGTTAAGTTCTCAATGAATCACAAGACTGACATGTTTGTGGTCAGGAAAGTAAACCGAGTTAACTCAAGCCAGGTGACACACTCAACCAGAAAAAAAAGAGAAGATAGATTTTCATATTCTTTTAATGTCAAGTAAAAACTTTTATGACTATTGCACTTTAGGTGAGTTCCTGATGTGTTTTATCACTCTCTGGTTGCCCCAGAGAATGCTGGGAAATGTAGTTTGGTCAGCCTGCCACCTCATAAAACAGCTGCACAAGTATTATTTTCCACCAAGCTTTTCTACATCAACAGTGCACAAAAAGTGCATGTGTTACATTTAACAGACAACCTTCTTTCTGTCGCTCGGGTCATTTTTGAAGTCTGAAAACTGCATTCTCTGTTTATTGTAACTGCGTGTTAAATACGCATGCAAAACAGTTTGAAAGTGTATTTCTCCCTTTGGGTCCCCAAAAAAACACCATATAGGTTTAAAACACCATGAGGGTGAGCAAACGATGACAGTGTTCTCATTTTTGGGTGAACTATCCCTTTAAGAGTCATAAATGGAGAAATCTGTGTATGTTTGTATCTCAAGCAGAGTGAATTTGATGTTGCTATGCGTGATTGTGCATCAGCAGAACAGTTTCAGACAATGTATCATGGCCGTGAACACACACACACACACACACACACACACACACAATAGTGGTGTCTGTCTATTATAGGAGGCAGCAGACAGCTTGTTCTCTCTGTTCAGCGTGGCATATCGATCTGATTCTCCACTGTGATAAAGTGAAACATATGTCCCAGTAGAGCATTGTGGCATTGTTCAACAATCACCACACACACTTGTTTTATGCCTTATGGAGACTTTCCATAGACATAATGACTTTTATACTGTACAAACTGTATATTCTATCCCCATAACCCTCACAGAAGCCTTTCTGCTTTTTACATTTTTAAAAAAACATAATTTAGTATCAGTTTTCCTCGTTGGTGTGTGTGAGACTTCTACCATCCTCATGGGGACATGTGGTCCCCACAGTGGTAGAAAAACAAGCACACACACACACCTAAAAAAACAATGTTCTCATTTCTTTTAGAAAGCGGAACCATTTCCCCCATTTTCACTGTGACTCCAAATGTTTGTTCATTTCAACATTCATTCAGATTTTGTTCATTCAAGTTCTTCTGTCAATCTGTCTCTACATCCAGAGTTCCTGTTCGGTACAGCTTGAACTGTCTACATTAAACCAGCACATTCTCACCTGTCAGGCTGCAGCAGGACTGTCTGCACTTGCAGTGATTGTTCATGTCTAAAGCATGAACAGAACTGCTCTGCCCGCCGTGACCTCACCAATCCATCTGCTTCAGTCTGACAGTGTTCTCATGAACAGTCTTAATGAAGACATCTGAGTTAAGTTCTGTTAACACACAGAGCCCATCAAACTGTGCCTTACTGATTTATGGGATATTTACCAGTTACAACTGGTTTAGAATTATTACCAGTTATATTACCAATTATTTACCAGTTATTTACCATTACTGGCTCCTCCCATATTTTAGGAGTTAGTACTTTGTAGGAATAATTCACCTATACTTTTGTACAGCAGATGTAGTTTCTTTACTCAGTGAAGTTCGACTGTTTTGTTGAAACATAAAAGAAGAAATTGTACTGGTCACTCCTTTCCTTACAAAATGAAAAAGTAACATAAAATGGATTCATTCGCTGTATTCTGTCTTCTGAGGCCACACGACAGCTTTGTATGAGAAAATGATTAAAGTTTAAATGCCTCAATGGTATTTCAATGGTAACAATTCCTAAAAACATTCAAATCATTAACGTCTTCAACTCTTTATGTACATTTAAATCATATCTGCCACAAACACACATGCATCGAAAAATAAATCAAAATACATACATTATATTAACATGTTTGTATGTTGGTTTTGTATTGTACCATTAATCTTCATTTATAAGGAAATTATTGGTTTATTCCTGATTCTGTCAGGTTTATCTCAAATCTGATTGGGCAACGAGTCAGAAGCTAATGATTATAAGCCATGCTAACAATGATGGATTTTCAAATCCTGCATTATCAATCTGTTATCGATGCAGCTAAATGACAAAAGGATGCTCGGTTTATATTATATCAAGAAACACAGAAATACTGATAAATGTAACACAGTTGTGTTTATCATACCATATACCTCTGGTTTACGATCCTGTACCCAGCTTGTCGACTCGCTGCAGTAATCAATCTTAGCTCCTGATTGTAGGGTTGTGTAAATTATTTAATCAATAACTAAACCAATCAGAGATAAGTGATTAAAAACAAGTCTACAGTCAGGATATTAAAGAGAGCTACCCTGAGTTTGTACTGTTTAGCTACAGTTATCCTCATGAGTAGATAAACTCAATCACTAGGATTTGCTAATTAGCTAGATTTAGTGTCTGCCAGCCACAACCAAAATCTCTTTTCATTCACCTAAACATAAAACAACATATAATGCAAGAACACAGGATAAATAAAAACGTATGTGTGATTGCATATCTGAGTGTCTGTTTGCTATTTTTGTAATGAAAACCCCATGAAAATCATATGCTTTATGTGTATTTTATCAAACACATGAATTTACATTCATGCAATTCTTTTATGACCAATACCACTAATGTACATATGAAACGTGTTTTAATGTTCATTGAACTGAGGATCAGAAAAACAACACTCAGTTTTGGGCCTAAGAACCATATACTAAATATACTTATATACTAAGAACCATGTAGTAAAATATATACTTAGGGTTTGTCCTGTTAATACAACAACTTCAGCATACTGTATTCAACACTGTAAAACTGGACTTACTTTACTAAACACATAACCAGCTGATTTAACTCAGTATGTGTTTTTTGTCATTTACAGCCTAAAAATGATCATTAACTTCTGATTTTCATTTTGGCCCCAATCTTCCCTCAACAGCCCCGCCAGTATGAGGCCGTAATGTCTACAATTCAGTCTACATGAAAAAATCTCTCAAAACTATTATCAAGCCTCCAGCCAAGACCGCAGATCTCCCTCTCCGGATAAAAACATCAATTTCCGTGAAGGGCCGGGAGACATTGTTACCAAATAACTATTTCATACTTCTTTGTCTCTGTACATTGTGGTTTCCTCTTAAATCTGAGCCTCCATCTACCTGTGCTTCAGGAGATGGAAAGCTATTGGTCGCCTTCCAGCCCTGAAATCCTGCAGAGCCTTCCAGAAGCACACTGCAGACTGAAGACAGTCTCAACCTTAAGCCCAGTCTATCTAGCAAGATTAAGAGGATGGTTTCTGCAGCTGGTGCCACAGAAGAGTAAGAAACATATTTGGAAGACAGGAAATAAACAACAGGAAAGGTAGAACGACTCCTGTACAATTTTACCATAGAACGACCCATTTAGAAGTATTTTACTTTTAAGTATTTTTATTATAAAATTCATATAATACAATGACCACAATTACAATCAGTACAGGTGAGATGAATCCACAATTCAACTTAAATATTGTAATTTTGTAATGTGTTACATAGGGCTCTGTAAATTTAGAATCTGGGGTGTAGATTTGTGCCCATTGTCTGAGGTCACAGTTTTCTTACACTGCGACGTGTATCTCTTAATCAACTGAGATTCATGCCGTGTTAAACCCCTGTATTCCTGCCAGCCCTCCATTAAACTGCATGAGTGTTTGGAATGGCCCTCCATTAATGGCTGCTGAGTCTCATTAAGACATGTGATATGACACATGGATGATGGGCCTTCACCTCCTCCCTGTGGAACTGCCACATCAAACATATGGCCGGTCTAGAGGAGAACAGCTGTGTGTGTGTGTGTGTGTGTGTAGGCATGGACATGCTGATACACGTGGAGTGCAAGATTGGAATCAGCACTGTTGTGTGTGTGTGTGTGTGTGTGTGTGCGTCCCAGCAGAGAAAGACATCCAAGGTCAATGCGCCCCACAGCTTGAGCCCTGACACACAAATCACACTTCCCACTGCGTGTGTGTCTGAGATTATGACATAATAAAGCAAAAATGTGTCTATGCGTTATTATTATTATTAGTGAAAACGTGCGAACAACAAGCTATTTGAATATTTCAATATATTAAAAGGTCATCGAATCCAATCACCATGAAGACAGAACAGATTTAAAAAAAACAAAAACACTTCCTGGCATTCAGAAATACATTCTATATTCTACTGTATATACAGCCATTTATCAGTCCATTTGTCTGCTTCGGTCTTAATGGCTTTCCTTCCATCGTCCATTAGAGTAGCCAATTTCTTGATCAACCTCTCACCTTGCAGCATAAACATGATGGATGGATGTCATTTCTGTGTGTTGTTTGTATTTGTAAGGGAGGGATCGAGACAGAGGGAGAGAGGGAGGGAAAAGGATTCAGAGAGGAATTGAACAGACAGAGGTATGTCGAAGTCACTCATTTATTGCCTTAATCATGTTTACCCGTTTGGCGCTTTCATACTGGCTCTACGTGTGTTGTTTACCAGTGCCTGCTGCAGACTGCTTGGTCTGAACCTGCGATGTGCAATTTAAAGAGACAGTTCCCAGGAGGGGAACATATGGCTAAATTAAAAGCAGGTCTAATTGTATTTCATTTCGCCGACCTTAATCAGACTCCTATTTCAATTAACTCTTAATTCCAACGCTCATCATTCCGTATTGAAACTGACTGCTGACAGCAAAGTCATTTATATTCGCGGTGACTCATTCCAATCATACTTACTGACTCTTTTAATCTGGATTGAATCTGGATTCAATCCACTTCTAATTCATACTACATATCTGGAATGCACGAAACGGTGTCCAAACCAGATATGACGTAATACAGTGACAAGTAAAGAAAGATGTCTCTTTTCTGTAAATCAAAATTAAACAGTCACATTTTTTCCTAACCAGCTGTGATTAGCTGCTAAAGGCATTTGCTTTCAACTATGATGTTTCAAGCAGAACAAATGGTCGAATCAGACAGTTTTGGAGGTATTTCATTCCAACATCAAAGCACAGAAATGATGACTGTAATGACTGTGTGATTTTTCTTTCTATTCACAGTTGGCATGACATCAGAAAGCATTCCTCACATAATAGGTTAACCAAACTAACAATCATTCCCTATTGCTATTGGCAATTGCATTGTTGTGGCATGTGTAACGATCCATTAATTTGGTAAATTCATTTGTTTAGCTATTTTTCGTTTGAGCTGGCTTGTCTATGAGGACGCAGAGAGCATGGAGAAAATGAGCTTGTTTTGGAGATGCAGCTGAAAGTGTGCCTCAGGTCTTAATTTTCAGACACACACGCACTGCTCAGACAATTAGAAAAGATGTGAATTCGTACAGAACACAACTGGAAGAACTGTAAAGGGTAAATGAGCAATTGTGTGTATAGGTATGTATCTAATAAGCCGTTTTTTGGTTTATAATCAGTTCTGGAACAGAGAAATCACACGATTTTTATGACGTCAAACTGTAATCAGTGGGGACAATCCATTTTATACCGCGGTCAATACGTCTCAATTACAAAAGAGCAGAAAATTATTGCTCACCAAGATGTTTCCAGTAGAATAAATCTGCTAGGAAGACAAAATTATGCATGCATGCACACAGATCAATACGTTGTGCTTATCGCATTTGTCACAGCACATGTGATACCAGTGATGCAGACTTCCTTTGAACACAGAGGACACAAATCACAAATCTACACTTATATTTGACACAACATGCCAAATAACAATGTTAGACAAAGACACTCAGGTGACGTTGTTACTATGGTTAGGTTACTATGGTTAGGTTACTATGGTCACGTTACTATGGTCACTATGGTCAGGACCGCATTATACTTGTTATCATACAACCACGTTTAGACTCTTAATTCTAAATAGTTAAAAATATCGTTCATACCGTACATGACAAAAAAATTATTTGAAAACCTTACAAACTTGCTTTGACACATACCACACATAAAAATATAATGAACATAAATAAAAGGGTTAAAATATTCATATAACGTATAAATTGACGCTCCTTGTCCCACGTGTAACATACAGCCCACAGCAGTTGAAATACCTCCAGTCTTAACCAGTAATATAAGATCTATCATCAAAACCCTCAGGGTACTTTTAAACTACAGAGCTCCGATCCAAAAAACTGACTCCAGATCTGTGAATCATAAAATCAGAGAAGGATCTTTTACAGCCAGTCAATTCCTTTGATTACCACAAACGACCGTAGAGAAACAAGCTATTGAAAGCCATTCATTTGCCAAGGCATTTGTTGGGAAATAAAACCCCATAGACAGTAAAGCAAGCCAGGCTTAGTAAAGACAGATCTGGCAACGAGCGAATAAAGATTCACAAAGCAGGAATGTCAAAAGGCTTTGATCACTGTCTGCATGTAAATGCCAAGATTTATGTCACTGTCTTCTAAAATGTGTCTCACGGCTACCTGAGAGCATAGCGGCCATTATAACTGAGGGGGCATGTTTTCACTTTTAGAGAAGACTAAAATAGAAATGACCCTCACCACAAACAAACACTGTTTAAAAAAAAGTCATTATTTTTGAAAGAGGCAGATTTTCCTCGACTGCAGTACACAAAGGAAAAAATTTAGTCGCTTTGTAAAACAAAGACAAAACAAAGAGCAAGCCGAAGCGTTGTTTAATCCGCTTCTTTTACTGTAGTCAACCTTACAGTAAATCGCAACACAATGAAAATTCATGAGTCAGGAAGGGCTTGCACAGTCTGTGTGCAGAGATGTTGACTGAAAGTAAACTATCTGAGAAGAGTCTCTGGTCTCTGACAAAAATATGCATTTTTATACTCACAGTTGTTGAGAATTTTATGCCTGCTTATTAACTTACAGCCAAAACGCTAGTAAGACTTACTGTGTGTTTCTGAAAAGTTTAGTTTTCAGACTTTTAAATGCAGAGTAGACGTTTTTTTTATTATGCTAGTTGAAAGTCTCTTCACATCAAGTAAAATGTCTAAATATATATTTATAAATAATATCTCTTCTGTGGAAGGTGCAGGACTATAAAATGTTCGTCCAATCATTGCACTGGGTCTGTATGCCATGATAGGATGCTCCATTTGCTTGTCAAACTATGCACGTGTTAATGTGTTGGAGGAGGTGTCGTATTAGAGAGCGCTCTGAGGGGAGGGTGGGATAATATGCTTTCAAAGCTAACTACCCAACTGTGGAAAACAACTGTGTCCATACTTATAAAAAAAAAGGCTGACAGGATTTTTAATGTGATGTATTTCTATAAAAAAAAATGCCAACCAAAAATCAAATATGGCATATGATACTGCAGCTATTTGTAAGTAAATGAGTACACAAAGGCAGCAGAGGCTGTCTAAAGTGGTTCTCTGAATCTGGATTCTGCAGAAAATAACCTCATGCAAGATGGATCGCGCAGTAATTTCAGGCGAGTATATCGGTCAGAATATTCTCACTGCCAGCAGCTGTAAAATGTCTGGCATCTCCCATCCGTGTGGCCACCACATACATGCAGAGAAAATCTCTGCATATCAATTTAAGGCGGAAAAAAGCAAACCTATAATTTACGTCGGATTCCCCTTAAATTTACCAACGAGTGTCTACATGCGGTCTGTGCTGTGTTCAAGCCCAACTCAAGCCCAGTGTTGATCTATCCTGATGTTCCAAGAAAAGAGGGTTATGTCTCACCAGGCTCTTAGATTTAGTTGTGACCGGTTAACGGAAACTGGAATGACGTTTGTCCCTCTCGTGTAAGCGTCGGATCCTCGTTCCAAGAACCCGCCACAGATCAGAGATAATCACAGCCTGGGCCAGCCGCAGCATTTCCACGAGTCTAGTGGAAAAATCGCCACTGATTCACACTGTACGTCAAAAGTTTATTAAATAAAACACACGGCGGGGAAAATTATCTAAAATTACTCTCTAGAAAATAAACAGCGACGTCGTACGTGAGGCACGCATATTCCGTTAAGCCATTATGGTGGAGATATCACACAATGATTGTATATCAGTCTTTATAGAGTTAATGGTACTCAGTTGTGGGATTGATCTTTAATCGATAAATGCGATATGCGATAACCGTCTAAATACTGCGACGTGCGATGCGTGATACGATAGTTCTTTAGGCTTGTAAATTATATTTAAATACGTTCAAAGCTGCGCTCTGTAACTTTTTGGCTAACAAGAAACAGGTAATGAACAGATCAATGGTTAAAACAGTCTTGTTATCTTACCAATTCGCTATAGCAAGTTTATAATAATGATTTATAATTTGAGCTGTTGTGTCTGACGTTGTGAAAAGTGTCGGTTTGGCTTTGTTTGAATTTAACATGTGTAAAGATAAGTGCGTACAGTAACCTGCAAAGTTATGTTGTAAACAAAGATGGACCTAGTGGGGCAATCGTTAGAGATGGCAGCCTTAAGAAACTGCAAATTATATAACCAACATACATTTTTCAATTTTTTTCAGGAAAAGAAACACATATTCCAACCTTACCGACACATTCCAACATTTGCGTTCCGGTCTCTCTGCAACAACCTAAAACTTTGACTGCAGGTAACTTTAAGTATTGCAGCTCTACTGATCTGTGCATGTTTAGCAGCTCTGTGGGAGGACCTCAGCTTGAACCTTTGCTAATGTTCATGAGCAGCACACGCTCGGTGAGGAAACCTGCTCCAGGTGGTGCTGTACGAGCGGACACGCATCAGAATGACACAACCATCTGTCTGAATATTTCAGCCCATAATTCGGCACCCTACAACCGGAGGAACACTGGAGGAATCTTTAACACTGTCGAGGGTGAGAACATGCACTCATAAATATTCAAACATGCAATCTATCTGTTTAAAGTCTTTTTTTTATCATCCAGGAGTGACCAGAAGGTTGTGTGGTCCTTCAGCTTGAACCTTAACATATCACAGAAGTTCTTAAAAATAAAAGAACTCTATAACAACAATCCACATGAGAGAAAGTCGAGCACCAATCTAATTAGTCACACAGCTGATATCTTCCCTTCATAAAGAACTGAGAGCAGACACGAATGACTGTTTACGGGGACTTTTAAATGGCTCGTGAGAAAATGAACAATACTCTTATGGAAAAGCCTTCCTAAAATAACTCTTTAATTTAGAAGAAATTACTTGAGATTTACACAGTGGCTTTTACTAGGTAATGGACACATTATGTGAACTCTAGAATGACAGACTTAAGCTTTAAGGGTTTTTTAAAATGGAAATAATAACTGTAGAGAAGGAGGAAAATGGCCTGGGCT
>JAZGTJ010017828.1:0-11809 GCA_036877575.1 Botia almorhae
GTTAAAACAATTAAAAAGAAATAAGCATTGATCGCTGTATGATTTGCTTTATGATCTTATCTTTCCCTCTGTATGAGTTGGAGGCATTTCAGATGAGATATGAAATGCATTCTGGGATAGATTAAAAAAACAGCACTGACAGATTGGATGCTATTCTCTGGTGTGGGATGTTGATGTCCATTTCAAGTCTTCTTAACTAGCTTTACCAGCAAGTATTCCTTGGTCAACCAGATTCACTTGGAGAACCATACTGGTTTACTATTATTTTTGCTGGTAATCAGTATAGCTAATCCAACTAGACTGCATGTCACCCATCGGTTGTTTGCCTGTCCAGGCATTTTGCAACATAAAGAATGTTTTGTGTCTTGAAAAGAGAAACACACCACAATGACTTATAGCAGACAGTTGAGATAACCAGTCACACAAAGACATCTTTCATAGTCAATTGTCTCTTAGAAGTGAGAGGCTCCAAAATAAGGTCTCTCATAGGACACAGAGGAGGGGGTTTTAAAGGGACGCTTTTGTTTCTTTCCAATCTGATAAAAAAATGCAGAGGAAAACCATGGCGAGTTAAGCAGCTCAAAACACATAAAATTGCATGAACACATGCATATACACATACACACACACATACAATAAAATGAACACGCATACCACATCAACATAAAGTGTGTGAGTCTTGACTTGACCTATTAACAGACTGTTTCCAGACTGCTGTCTGGAGTCGAAGACTAAACGTAGGAGTTAGGGGTGGGAAGATCATTTGATCTATCTTGGAGCTGACACGCATATCCTTATGTCACAGTAGGAGTTAAAGACCCTATATGAACCAGTTTTGGAGAAGCTGTTGCTAAACTGTATCTTGCCATGCTATGAAGCTACTGTCAAGCTGAGCTTTTGAAAAGAAATAATTAATTACATAACAGCATTGAAGTTATTTAAAAGGGCAAAGCCGTTTTAGCTCTAAAATTATTCTACAAAGATTACATTAATAAGATCACACTTATTTATTTATTAAACTAATAATTATTTCAGTTTCTGCAATATTTGGTTTAAAGACAACATGCTTCTCAATTACCATAACTAAACATGTAACTACACTTAAAATACTATGAAAATGAAAAAGCAAAGATTTGTTAAATGTTTTTGAGTGATTTTAATAGACATTTGTATGAATGATTTGTTCAAATGAATTAGACTTTCTAACAAGAGCAAGAAAAGCCAGACTGTATGACCAGTTTCACCAGTCAGATTTTGCTGGTAAATACCATTGCACTCTTCATACAAGAAAACAATTAAGAAAATGCTTTAAATAAAAGTTCATTCTATGCAATTTCTCCATTTGTAAACTACAATTTATCAAGGTTAAAACATGCTGACAGAACCAATGTAGAAACATGAGCATCTGTCTCACATGCAAAATGCAGCGCACATCCAAGATGTGACACTGGGAATGGCATGGTAGAGTATGGCAAGTGTTTTATGAAAAGGATTTCAGGTGAAGAGTTGGGTTGGAGAAGAAAAGAACATCTCAACAGATGAGTGATAAAGCATGAGGCCCATGCAGAAGATGAGAGGTGGGTAAACAGCCCAAAGGAAAGACTTTGGCTTAATATTAAAGCCGTGCTGGACCAAAGCATCCTCACTGGCTTACACCCACAGCACTTCCTGTACAAGTCTGCAGTTACCAGCACAAGGGATAGAGACACTGTCTTTCCATAATGCCGCTGAGGACATTAAAAGAGATGTGTAGGAGAAGATGCAGATGAGAGGTGAAAGCCAATGTTTATAATGGATAGAGATTTGACAGCTTGGAGAAGATAGAGAACAGATGAAACAGCAGACACTCTCAAGAGAGGAAACTAAGACAAATAGTAAAGATGTGAACTGTCTTGTATGTCTGTGTTTATAGTGCCACGCTGTTCTCAGGTCAGTTCTACTATCTGGCTCAGGCGAATAAAGACCTGTGAGTGGAGGAAGACAGCTGACTTTAAATCAGCACCTCCTGGGGACCTCAATCAATGCAGACACGTCGGTTAAGCTACTGGGGTTCAGTCAGGGTCAGCACCATGGAGGAGTACAGCTGTTTCTGAAACAGTCAGGCTAGCGAGGGTTCACCGGGTTCATTCATTCCTTAGCGCTAGAGCAGTGAGCCCACTTAAGACCTCAGTTTGGATAAATAGGCTCTTGCAATCTCTCCCAACAGCAAGGAAGTGGACCAGGCAGGGAGGGTTTTATTTGCCAAGTGCTCTTCGGGATTCTTATGGTCTATGGTGGTCCAGAAAACATCACACGGCACAGATACATTGTGGGTAATTAAAGGAAAGGAGATGCGTCTAACGCTAAGAAAAGAAAGAGTGAAAGATTAAGAAGTGGAAGATTCATATTTTATTCTTACTCCTTATAAGTTTTATCTTCCACTGAAAACATTTTGCTTAAAAAATTACAGCTGTCCAGGTAGCTTTGAGAATTATTTTGTGACTAAAGAAAATTAAAAATAAATTAAATTAGGTTATATTCTAGCATATTCAATGTATTCACCCTTTGCCTAGAATTTACAAACATTTTCCTTGACATTTTTTAAACCTAGTTTCTTAAGGAATCACCCTGTCATCCAACTTTTTAAAGAGTTAAAGGAGTTCCCCTTTATCCTACACTCTTATTAGCTGCTTTTTCTTCATTATTTGGTCCAAAAATATTTTATAAAACTGTAATTTTCTTAACAGCTTAAGATGAAAAGGTTTTAAGATGAGAAACATTTCAGTCAAGTGTTTTTAAACTTTTGACCAGTAGTTACGTATTAAATATAAATCAGAAACAAATCACCAGCTCTGTCGATTACAAATAATGATTTTTATATTCCAAGAAGGTCCAGTTCTGACCCATTTGCCCCTTAAAAACTGAAACAAGATGAAGAGAAAGACTTTAGAGAGACATTAAAGCTATTGTCATAATTATCACACCTTAAATATTCCATACAAAAATATATATAATAATATATATATAATTATATATAATATAATAAATAGTAAAATAGATCAAATAAATAAAAACTTTACCCCTTTAATGTTTAATGTTTCTTGTGTAAAAATCAAAGTGGCCCATGACAGTATGCTGATGCTAGTGCCCTGGGCCTTAATTGTTTTAAACGGGGATTCCTCCTAAGTTCTCCTTCACCTTGACATTAGGCCAAAGGAGAATGACACAGAGTCTATCCCTCAAGCAGACACCCTTTTCAAATCATTTTGTCCTTTTAAGCCTACAATACTGTTTCTAAACTCTTCGACCATGAGTTCTCCAAACTTTTCCTCTGAAGGTTAGCTGAAAAGGAGCTGATTGACCTACATGGATATGAAAAATTTTAAAACACCTTGGTTAGAAACCGTAAGACAGATGGGGACTAGAATGCAAGTGTGTCCCCTCTTCTCTATGAGACTCCCTTTTGTAGTGGTTATTTAATTACAGACTTAATGCTAATGGAAGAGCCTTGTTGTAGCAAAATAGGCCATGTCACAATATTCCTCTTCTCGTCACACATTGCTGAGCTAAAGATAAATCCATTAATATGAAATAAATATGAAAAGAACCAATTGAAAAGGGAAAAACATAATGACGGTGGAGGAAGAATCTAAAGAGCAAAACAAGCAAGCAACGACGACATGAAAACAGGGATGAAGACTGAAAGACATTTTAAATGGGGAAACTAGAGAAACATTTCCTGTCACTTAATTCTCCTCTTCTTTTCTCCTCCACATCTTTTCTCAGCCAAATTTAAAAAACAGCTGGAAAAAGGGGGAAGAGGAGGAGGCATTCATCTCCAGACCTCCAGTTTCTCATGCCCACAATGTTTGCTCCAGTCTGCCTTTGTGTCGGACGATCCTTTAGCCCTGACTGGCAGCTATTGCGCGAGCCTGATTCTTATTCCCAAGGGCTGGGAATTGTAGTCCAATGATCGGAGGCTGTTGGGGGTCATGAGCCAAAACATGCTTTCCCACCATGCTGAAAAAAAGTGCTTGACAGATTGGGTGGCTCAGTCGCCATGGCAACCAATGAAAACAAGGTCATTCACTTTGACCTCCACCCTGCTCCCTTGGCGGGTGGTTAGATCACTAGCTGTTGACAAATTAATGTGTGTTTGTAGTCATGCTAGTTAAGGAGGCTTTGGTGGGAGCTTGTTCTCTTTGTAAAAGACATTTTCGATTTATTGGCTGGCCTATTAAGATGGGCTCAGACAGTCTTCCATGAAAAGACATGCATATATGCAGTGTAAACATAATCTGCTTAAAGGGAAATATCTGTGTGATGTGTTAATAATATGACATTAGCCCAATGCAGAGAATGAACAGACCCATGGTTTGAATCTGGCAACAGGCAGTGCAGTATTCAACCATCTGGGCCAGTGGTTAGCCCTGGCACATTTGAGAAGTCTCACTTATCTTACACAACCAATTGAGCTCTTGAGGTACTTATAAGATGACATGTTCAGTCAGAGGATTTTGATAAGGAAGATCAAAATGTGCACTGCTAGTCCCCGTTTCCTGCAGAAACAGGGACTGAGAGCTATATCATCCTGAAACAGCTTAAAGCTTCTTGTAGGGCAAGTCATTTCACCCTGTGGCCATTTTGGCAACTATTTTCCATGTACATAATCACCATGACTGACATTTTTTTCATTTTCATTAAATTTACTTGCACAAAAACAGACTTTCAAGGAAATACTTGATTTTCTAAGCAGCCCTGTTAAAGATTGCAATTGCAAGATTCATTTCCTATAAGTGTCCCATCTGACCAGCTAAAAAAAACATGCAAAATTAACTACTAATAGAGACTGGTTTCAGATGGATTTTCCAGCAGGGGAATTTATTTCCAGCAGTTGCCATTTAAAATGGAGACACGGTCACACATATTTTAACACACACACACACACTGTCCTCTTTACACTCACACAGGGTGCAGTCTACTGCATTTATTCTTTCCAGACTTTTAATAACACACTCATCTTCTGTCTTTGAGTGGAAAGTACCGGCTGTCCACATTGAGATGTCTTACAGTCACAAACACACACTCAACTTGGCTTTTTAATCCTATTATTTCTGATAAGACACATCTGTTCCACCAAGTTCTGATGCGTGAGTCAGATTCTATAATCATGTCATTGACTGGAACACCAGAATAAACTGCCAAACAACCATCGTCATCAGAATAACAGTGTGCGTGGAACTTGGGTGTGTGGGTGGTACACTGCATGCTTGCAAATTTAATGACATTTGCTATCACAGTACATCTCTCCAACTTTTGACCCTGTCACTAAGCAGATAGAGTCAAAAGTCAGCCCACAAGGAATCAATCTTTAAAAAAGTCTTTAAACATTTATGCATTATGGCAGACACTTTTATCCAAAGCGACTTACAGTTCATTCAAGTTATATGTTTTGTCTGTACATGTGCTCCCTGGGAATCAAACCCACAACCAACTGAGCTACAGGAAACCTTTCATAAACATACTTAATTGCCACAAAGTTAACAACTTGATAACAGACCACCTCTGTACTGGCTGAACACAATTTAATTTCTAAAAGGTTATTGTAAATGCACATTCCAAGAAACGTAATTCTTCCTATACAACAGAATTCACAGAACTGCAGAAACAAGCATGTGCAGAAAGATCTGAGTGCAGGCTTGACTCAATTTCCAGGAATTCTTTTGATAATGCTGCATTATTTATCCATTACCCATAATGCACTTGTTCAAATGACTCCTCTACTCAAGCAAACTGAACACTTGAAATAGCTCTCACTGTGCGCTCTGATTAAAAATACATTCGCTTGTTAGTTTGAACTTGTTAGTAGAACTTAGTTCGCAACTTTCCTTTCTCTTTCCTGTTCAGCAATCCGTGTCTGTTAGGATTCTTATTAGCTCATCCATCATTAATTAATATTATAAAAATTGTGATGACAACATTAAGTGAATTTCCTAATAAACTATGTATGAAGTTTATATACAGTAGACTTCTGTTATGTTAGATAGAGCTGTAATGAATACCATGTGCTAACCAAAGCCCTTCACTGTGTTAATGTCATAACCTTTACAAACAGACACTAGAGAGAGCATTTATTTATAGCCCACACACTGTTCTTCATCAAACAAGCCATCCTGCATCATCTTATAAACAGACTCGAAACACATTTTATTCTGCAACAAAAGCCTCATCTTAAATATAAACATACATTATTGTGATTAATCTTGCTTCATAGGTTCCTTTTAAAGAAGACTTTTTATAGACTTTAATAATGAAGATAATGAATGGGAAACAGGATAATATGAGCTAGTAGTAATGCATTTCTGGTTTGTGTTAAAAAAGGGGTACTTGAGCCTCGCTGATAGATCTACAGAGACACATAAAGGTTTGGGGAACACAGTACTCAACTGCACAGACACAAACAAATCTTTCCTTCTTTAGAAATGGACCAGAAGTTGGCTGGAGGTGCCATGAAAGTTATATATCATTGTGTTTATAGAGCTCAATCCAAGACTTGTTTCTGCAGTTTGGGCTTTTCTTTGACCACAGGACAGTGTCTGGATCTAGTTTGTGAGTGTATTTGAATATGGAAATTATGATCAGGGGTTCACGATTCCTTTGCAAAAGTACTAAATAAAAAGCCAGATTTACAGCTGCAGCTGCGCTGATCTAAATATGGTTTGGGGTAAAAAAGAAAATAAAAAATTAAACCGTGTCAAAGGATGGGTGAGAGGAAAAGACACTTAATCTGTTTTAAACCTCTGTTGCTCTTGTCACTGAAACTATAATGAAGTGACCAACACTATATCATATGTAAAAAACATACAAATTTATAAAGAGTTTTTTGGTAGGACTTCATATAGGAAAGTTAGGAAAGGTTATACAAATACCTAGTTTAGATCAGAAACAAGTAGAGACTCTTGAAAAACCCCAGCACACATTTGCCCTAACAATTAAGTCTGCACACATTTGCCTTAACACTTAAGTGTGCGTGTGAGATTTAATACATTTTTATTTTATTTTTGGCATCAAACTTTTTTGTGGCATATAGAAGAAAATTATGTTAAAGCAGAACTGTTGTCACCTTTGTCAGCCACTGTTGCCAAGGTGTGAAGTCAGATCCTCTCACATTAACACCGGTGCTCTGTCAGAGTTCTAACATTATCACAGGTGCAGCTCACTACATTAACTACGGATGTTTTTCACCCATTATCAATGCACTTTGACAAGCAATGTTGTCCTAGGTCATGAATTTCAGAGACATGTTTGGCGATATTTCACCTGTTAGCACGAGCACTCATCAATAAAAAGCCTGTTCATGCAGTTATTAAAAGCCTTAAGACATTTATTTCTATGCGGTAATATATTTGTGTAGAGAATCTATAGAATATATTAAGAGATATGAAGGCAATAAGAAGAAGAGATGGAGAAAGCAAGACCGACAGAAAAAGAGAGAGGGGAAAAGAGAGAGGAGGATAGAGAGAAAGAGGGAGACCGGAAATTTGGCACCTTGTGCATTAATATTCTGTCTCCATGGAGACCGATCACAAAGCTTGAAATACACCACCTGTGGCCTCAGATGTGTAAACGGTTGGACTCTCAGATGTTTCCATTTTTATCCTCGCACACAGTTTGTCAAGTATTTGCGCGGCATCGCGCAGCACGCAGAACTTAGCTGCCACCGCCTCAACCACAGTAATTTGTCATGAAATGATTTTCAACAGCGATTGTGGTTGCAGATGTGGAACATTAATCATAAGAAATTCAAGCAGTGCACCACTCCATCTCTCTCCAAAGTGTCAGTTTCTTGTGTTAAAGCATGACGCTACACTCCTTCTGCATGCAAGCAGATGTATTAGAGGTCATTACAGGTCATAAACAGTCTTGTGAAAGCGCTGTCTGCTCTTATATAAGAGACAGGAGAGGATACATTATGCTTTTATAAACCGTTTATTTGTACTAATCAATTTTTTAGGAACAACAGAGAACAGTGGTCTCAAGTGATTGATGTTTTGGCAGATTATGTAAATGGAAGAAAAATAACTGCCGTTACCAATAAATAATGTATTTATAAAAACAAATCTGAAATAAATCATTACTTGTTATTTGATTATTTAATTATTACACTGTTGCAAAATAAACTGGTCCATTTAATTATTTTATTATTTCATTTAGAGTACTTTGGTCATCCATATAACAGACCAGGTGTAATTGTGACACCTATATTCACCTTTAGATGTTGCTGAAATTCATTTTGCTGCACAATGTCTGTGAAAGCTTAGTGGCAAAAAGAATTTTAAGACTTATTTTAAAGTTAAAGGACACAGGCTCATGTGCTCTAATGCTGACACAAGAAAATGGCAATGACACCAGCTACAAAATTCATACAAGTGCACACAGATTCACGGTGAGTATGGTAAAAGAAAGAAAAAAAAGTACCGGACCAAATCCATACGCTCCTCCTTGCTCAGGAATTTTCTTTCACTGAAATTCAACCAAAACCTGGACAAATTCCAAGTATTCCATCCACTAAATTTAACTTTAAAGAACGGCATAATGGGAGTTCCCGCATTAATGAAGCAAAACTCATAAAAGAGAGATTACTGCAAATCTCAGATGCCTTTTTATTGCCAGTCAACCATTTGTTTTGACTGAACTCTTGGATATAGACCAACTGAACAGTGTTTAAACACACACACATATACGCGCACACACAGACAGACCTGTAAAGTCAATGATTTTCAGCTCAAGATAATGATCTGTACTAAACCATATCTTTACAGCTAACCCTCACACAAACTAAGCAAAACAAGTCAGTTTTCAGTATGTTTTATTACGTTTGTGAAGGCATATTTAAAAAGGTCAATATGCTTAAGGCAAACCTGCACAACTAACATTAGATGAAACTTGTGTTTGTCTTAATAACCTTTAAGACCTTTAAAATCGCTTAATGGTCCTGATTACTGTGTATGTTATGACACCTATCTGTGGTGTAAGTATATTCTTGGAAACGAGTATCAGAGACACTGTACTGTACATGATCCTGCTTATTACACAGCTGCTTATCAGATGAATAAATAAATGGATGGCACATGAAATTTTGAATAAAAATATTTTTTATGTAAGGAGGAAATTATATGACATAGGAAACAACTCTGGGTCAGCAGTCAATCTAACACCTAACAGTCAATACATTTAGTTATGAGTTTAAATTAGTTTTAGTGTAATTTGTTAAACTAATTGCTTAATCTGCTGCATCTTTTGAAAAAACATTATATTGGTAAACTTTTCCACAATTCCAAAAGTAACAAGAGACTGTGAATCTGAATCTGAACTGTGATTCAAAACTTTTAATTTTGTTTTTTATATGTACTGTGCAAAAACTGATAAAAGAAAACATGCTTATTAAAAGGTTAAAACTGCCATTAAGAGTTTGGCATAATCATATCATGTGTTCTAAAACAAGAAATTTTGTTGCAAAATATTGCAAAAGAAAACTGTATTTCTTTTTATATAAAGGTACATTTTATTTTGATTAACCTTTTCTCATTTTTACACCACAAAATGAAAGGTAACCTTTAATGACAAATCAAATCTTGTAGAAAAACATTATTTAAATGAACCCCATGTTAATACAATGTTTACAAGATTCTGGCAAATGTGTTTAAGCTAGATTTTTAAATATTTTTGTAAATATTTTTGAAGACTCTTTTTGAAGATTCTTTTTTGTCAAACTCTCAAAAAGGCCTCAAATCTTTCTTTAAATATTTGTCTAACTCAAAAGACAGTATTTGGAATAAATCAACTAAATGTACAGTTCGGGCTTTTAAGTCAAGAGAACAGACAGGACTCACAAGAAATGCATGATTGTTATGATAAAACTGTTTTACAGCTTCTTATAAAACACAACCAATGTTTACTGCTTTGTATTTGTAACCCGATATCACTTCAATAGATTTGTTTAAAAAAAGAAATTGATTTGCACATAATGCCATCCTTTGTGTCACTTAATATAAGAAATAGAATAATGTTTTAAAAAAGGAGCAATGTCAAAAGGAACGACACATAAAAAAGATATAGAGAGAAAACTCAAGCGTGGCATCGCTCATTTTTATTCACCATGTCTCTCTTTTCATGGCCCCATACACCCTCAATCAAAATGTGAGAGAAGCACTGGAGTCCCGTGGTAAATTATAGCTAAGATCTCTGCGTCTGGCCTGCCATGCCCTGCATGTCTCATCAGCATGTGTGTACAGCAAAGCCCACTGCGGCAGCACCGCGCCGCATGATAATCCTTCCGATGGTGCAACATACTGTGATTGCAAACGCAAATATAATCTGTGTGTTCATCACCACAGAAGGGGGTGGAAACGGATCACAATGGAGTGTGTGTTTGGATGCTGCAGGAGTCCAATAAGAGTTCAAAAATTATAATTTTGAATGGCTAATTTCACTTTTAATCAATGCTGCATGCACAATGGGCATCGTATATAAGAGCAATCTGATTCTTATTCGAGCCAAATCTAATGTACTTACCGAAGCTTTGAATAAAAAAAGAATTATTTATAATAGGTAAAAAAAATTGTTTTGCCACAGTTCACTAGTGGCTATTGCAGTTGTATTGGATATATAACGTTTATGATGGTTTGAATGAACAAAAGAAAGTTACCAATTGCAGATGTACAGTACCCTACAGTATTTACAGGTGCATTTGGCAGTAATCACTTATTTATTATGGAAAATCCCCATGAGAAATAAATCAACTTGCAAATCAGTTAAAAATATGAAAGATAGAGTGAGTAGCATTCAGCTGATCATGTGATCTCAACATGGTACCGGCCTTGTAAAGAAAAGTTCAAATCATTTCTTTTTAAAAACTTGTCTAATGTGAAGCCAAGATCTTTAAATGTCTCCTTATGCAAACCTGTTTTTTCTATCACTGAATTATTCTAACACAAACAGACATAATACATTTATAAACCCCCATGATCCACAGTGTCACCACCGGGCTTATGTTGTTTAATACAAACCTTCATCCAATCATTAAAAGGGGAGGATGGGATTATGCGGCATATTTCAGACTTACACTATGCACTTTCTCTTTGTATTGTTTGCCAGTATTAGAATCTCACTGCAGGTTAATGGAGGTCTCAGTCACAATTTACAACTGCATTTCTGAATGCATTGTGCTCTATCTGACTGGATATAGTTACAATGCATTACAATAGCACCTCACGTCACAGGCTGGATATGGATCCCTCATGATCTCTGCAATAATTTCTCATATCTGCTTTCCTCGAGACACACACAGGTTTACAACCTCCTGAGGATTATGTATCTTATTTGAGTGACAGGTTTATGACTTTGTGGTGACCAAGAAGAAATAAGTTTCTCCTCATTTCAGATGAGTGTCGGGCTCCAGCACAAGTTCTGCTGTGAGGCACATGAAATGCCAGACATCATGTTGACATAGTAATAATAATAATAAGGACGTGAGTATTACTCAGTCATTGCGGTTTTATCTCCAAAGCTCCTATTGTATAACAGTTTAATGAAATCTGGGGGTGCAGTGAAATTGTGCTGGATTTGTGCTGGAACAACAGAGATGTTTATTTGAAAGGAGGTAAAATTTTACGGTATCACTGAGACATACCGGAACTGCGGAAACTCTACAGAGAACGCATAAACTAGTGTGCAGTAAACCTGGCCTCCTCTTATAGCCACTATAGACATTTTATAACTGAAAACGTTTAGCTGCTTCACCAATGAAATGCTTTTGACATAGTATGAA
>JAZGTJ010017829.1:0-11808 GCA_036877575.1 Botia almorhae
TGTTTCACACCAGTAAATGAGATGCTGTTTTGCCGCGATGCAGCCTGTGGTCTGTCAATTGTTTCAGTTTTGCCTCATGCGCCGCAGTTTGTTGCCAGTTGTCAGCACTGCAGCAGATTTCTTCACAGACACCTGCATGAAAGTGTGAGGCCAGAAGGAGACGTTCTGTCTAAAAGCTGTATGCCAGCAAGCTGCCCTCTCTCTCCACTGCTGTGTTTGAGAGAACTTCACCCCAGTTTTACTGTAAACATCCATCTTGGGTGATCTGATAGCAGGCGGTTAGCTGAGACAGATGGTCACCTGACTCTCCAGAGGACACTTGAGGTTGGATTTCATTGAGGGAAACGTGTTTGATTTCATGGCTGCATTTATCAATTTCTACATCAGTGTTAATATCAGCAATACCAAAAAATGTTCTTTAAGCTGATGTTTCTGTCTATTTTAATAAGTGTTTGATTGGATATTTTTTCATTTACATTTACGCATTTGGCAGACGCTTTTATCCAAAGCAACTTACAGTACATTCAAGTTATACATTTTGTGAGTACGATTTGCTCCATTGGGAATCGAACCCACAACCTTCACACTGCTAACACAACGCTCTACTAGCTGAGCTACAGGAACACTTTTTATAGCTCTAATTAACAAAGACTAGTTTTTGTAGCATGAATATGCTGTGTGAGAATACATTGTCATCTGTTTACAACAAAGTTTAGTGAACAGAGATATGTTTAGTGTTGTGGACTGATCACAATGATGTGGCTATTGTGAGTCAAAATTATAGCGCCACCTAGTGGAAGTGTCACTTTAAATGGACTTTAAATACTGCACTATTAATAACTTAGTTAATGCAAGTTTCACCATCCATTGGTTTCAGATAAGCACCTTGTGGCAATGGCACCATAGTGCTTCATCACTGCTTGCAGCTGTATTTAATAGAACTTTTATCACACCAGTGCTGTTATACAAAATATCAGTATGTCTGTGATTAGTGATGCCGAATGACTGATTGTAAAAAATGTTATTTGAAAAAGGCGTTAATTAGTGTTTCTTACATTTTGACAAATTCTGATTACAGTCATGGCTGCTTTTTTCAGATTTCAGTTAGTTTTTTCAACACGTGCCTCAGCCTTTTTGATTGAATTGCACAATATATGCATGAATTTTGTCTGTCCTGTATGAAAGTTATTTGACTAAATATTTACATTATTGTCACCATCTCTCTCTCACTCTCGTGTGCGTATGATAAATTGGGTTTTGTATCAGATGTTCCTCATTGCTGGCAGGCAGACAGAGCTGTGTGGAAATGTGCACTGAAAGATCCACAGGGACTGTTATCAGTCTCTGAAGGTCTCTGTGTGTGTGCTTCACAACAACATATATCTTTACCTCTCTGTTGTCCTCCCCTATAGTGAGCCACTCTTATAAATGTATTCCTGAATCAAATCATGCCAGCGTGCTGAAAACTGTGGCAGGGCCACAGAGGCGGCACTGCCATCTGAACACCACTTGGTGATCCTCCAGAGGGGCCTCATTGTTCACATGACACTTTGGTCTCCATTTCACTGTACAGTTTATAGAGCTTGAGGACAGGAAAGGTAGATTAAGGCCGAAAGGGTTTGAATCTTCATCAGTCTGGAGTAATGAAGAACATGTCCACAATTACTGTGGTGAAATACACCTGTGGTTACTCTGCTAGAGGCGCTTAAATGGAGAACTGAGAACGTCAGAACTAAAAGGGAACTGACTATATACATTTAATGTCATCACTGTGACACCAGCTAATTGAGTTTAATCAGTTTATTTATATAGGAAGATATATAGGCCTGAAGTAAAGGGGGTCTGAATACTTTCTGAATGCATTGTACACAGAACATACAGTATACAGCAAACACTGATGTGTATCACTCTGCGATCAAGTACGGAAACTTCCATGTGACAGAAAAAAGAGCAAGAGTTGTATTCTTCTGCTATATCACTCCTCTATGTCATTGTCTTTCTAATGATTGTGTTTCTATTCCTACGGCTCTGCGCGTGCCACATCCTGACTTCAGAGTTCAGGCTGCAATGACAAAGATAAGAGAAAGATTGAGGATTGATATGCAGAAAAGAGCCAGTGAATAAATGTGCGCATAAATGTGTAAGAAAAGCAAAGGGGAAAGATAAAGATTATTCCACCTCAGAAAGACAAAGAGAACCAAACAAGAGAATAAAAAGTAACTCTAACACTGCTGCTGTGTATCGAGTGATGACATGCAGTAAATCAGTTATAATGTGCAGTGGTCCACAGTGCATCACAAACGGCTATTCCTGCAGTAATTGTGTGTGTGTGTGTGTGTGGTGCCGGGTGGGTGCAGTTTTTGGATATTAATAATTCATCAAGGAAAAGCATTTCCAAATGACTTCCAAATGGAAATGCTTCTGCCCACAACATGTTAAGAGCTGCTCGTTTCAAAACACACAAAAAACACACACAGTGTCAAATACTTGTTTATGTAATTGCACATATGTTGAACCCTGAAAACCTTACGTCTGTATGTTTTTGTAGAGTGTCTTGCCCTGTCTGTAATTATGTGTGTGACAGATTACAGAGGGTTAACAGAAAACAACAGAAGTGAAACGCTGGAGCACAGCATACATAACATACATACATGAGACGTTTCTGAAGGAAAACACATTTAGAAGCAGTTAAGAGGAACTAATCTCACTTAGCTTATGTCTGAGATCTGGGATCAACTGGTATTAGTTCTCTCTTTTGTTCACCTGATTGATCACTCTGAAGTAAGTTTTGTTTCTGGGAGATCTGAATGCAGAATTCCCCAGGCTGTATATGGGGTGTATTTTTAAGACAAAGGATTATATTTGACTTTCATTATGTGATTTCACATATGGTGCATTATGCTTTCTGTGTGCTATATTTAACTCTATGCCCTACAGAGCAACCAAACAAACCTGTGTAGTTCATACAGTACTGTAATGATAGTAAAGGATACTGGCATATGCTTTTGAATCCACATACTTTTGTGTTCTGTGTCACAAACACGGATTCACAGAATCCTCAGAAATGAGAATGAAATATTACCAGAGAAACATTTTGGTGTTGCGGAGATTTTACAAGTATAGGCCCTCTTCATCCATTTCGATGCAATTGCACGAAACAACAAGCTCATACCAAAGAAATATGACTTTAATGTTTCGTGCTACAGCTTGGGAATCGTATTAATACCTCGGTGCGTAAAACATATTTGATCGCAGGTTACAGTAAGAAACGGGCTGGTGTGGAATTGGGAGGAGTTGGTGTTTAATTCTGACTGAACCAATAATTCACCCGGGCTAACCACATTGCTGCAGGCTTTATGTGCTACTAAATCTACGTCTGTACTGACGTCTCTCCTTATCTGACTTCTGCTCCTGCTTGACCATAAAATGGACATATGCGATTGGAGGTTTTTCTCCTTCAGCTCCTATTTTCTGTTTCCTTGTATGGTTTGGGATGGGTCACAACGGTCAACAACTGATAGTTGACCAACAACTGACTTAGTGTGATTAACAAGTTTACATTATGTACACAAAATTAGATGTTATGTAAAGGCCTCTTAAAAAATGCAGATAAACCCAAAGCCAGGCAAATTCTACAGAGCCTAATGTAATAATACTGTATGTAATCGTTCCCATGGTTACAGTTCCTGTTCCACTCTGGGAGGTTTTAAGTTCATACACAAGCCAAGAATTTATCCAGGCAGGACAATCACACAGTGTTGACTTTGTTGACAGAAATATCCTATCAAATAATGCCAGCCGAGCAGATTTTTTACACTACTAATGAAAAGGGCCATTAAATACTGTTTTAAATATATGCATGTGTGATGTTTATGCAAAACATTTCCCATATGAATAAACTATCTTTGATCAATGAATATTGGAAACAAAATAGAAAAACTGATTTAATGTCATCTCCCTGTCTGCTTTATATCACAGTGATAGTCACACTGAAAGCAGAGTGCAGAAAAAAGATAAAGGGGTGAAAAAAAACACCCTTTATTTTTTAATAACAGCATTATTTAGTGAAGTGACAGAAGCAGAGTGTGTGTGTGTGTGTGTGTGTGTGTTTGTGTGTACTGGGATAAACAAAGGGCTTGTGTAACATCTGGACAGTGGTGATAGCGTCACTTACACGGAACAAGTTGAATTAATCAAGCACAGGTTGTCTGTTGTCTGTGTGCGTGTGTGTGTGTGTGTGTGTATGTGTGTGCACGTGTGTGTGTGTGCACGTGTGTGTGTATGTGTGAGATATAGAGACTATACAGAAGATTAAGGTTTGCTACTTGTACTGTATTTCCAGTATTTCCTCTATACTTGTGAACAACTTAACAGAAGCAAAGAAACACAGAGCAGGAGAACAGTGGAGAGTAGCAGGCAGATCAATGTCCAAACGTCTTATGTCAATATTAACAGTTGTGTGACTGTAAAAAAGATGAAAATTAAATGCTCAGCTATAAAGACCAGCATTATCAGACTCGCATGCATAAGTCAATTACTTAACCTGTCTTGGTTACTGTAGGACTGTAACCTCCATTCACTGACGGAGGAAACGAGACTCTGTGTCTATAACGTGACACTACAGTCTCCTTTTAAACCCGTATGTACGGTGTAAAAACTCGTATGCAAATTTCATTCACCAATTTTCATTGACCATTTTAATCCTGATCAGTAATGATAGGCTCCCAAGGGCAAACCCCTATTGTCACGTCATTCACACAATATCGAGTGAGTGACAGAAAGGGAACGAACCAAGAGTCAATACTTGCAATATGCAGATGCAGTGATATTGATTAATAGTATATACTCCTGTAGCTGAGTTGGCGGAGTATTGCGTTGTGGGTTGTTGTGGGTTTGATTCACAGGGAACCTATACTGATAAATCGTATACCTTGAATGTAATGTACGTCGCTTTGGAGAAATGCGTCTGCCAAATACATAAAATGAAAAGTATAAAATACGTATACTTAGTGCAGTTTGAAAATGATGTATGAAATACCAGGATTTACTACTGAACATTTGCAACATCTGCAGTGTATAACAGAGCATATTTCAAGCCATATCCCACAATGCAGTGTGTTTGACCTTTCCATGTCAAGGAATGAACTGTAAGTGATTTATGACATGATCTTATAATTTGGCTATTTATATACTGTCTTCTACTTACTACTATTTAAAGAAATAGTGTGTAGTCTGTTCACAATCCGATGTTGTGTATACACAAACAAATTTTTAAACCAGTGTGATCAAATGAGTTGCATTGCATTGTGGGATATCACAGTGTACAGTTGTTATTGTAATAGGTCATCTATGAATTTTATACATGCATAACCTTTCGACACTGTAAAAAAGTATACATACTGCATAAATAGTGCTCTTAATTTGGTAGTATGCAAAATGTATATTGCGAATGTACCCTTTGTTTCTTTGACATAAGATGTGCTCTGGAGTGCAGGAGAGGGTGTGCACTGGAATACTAAATAATAAGGTAAAATAAAACTGCCATTCGTAAATGAACCCTACTTTAACACATCACACTATCATAGACGTGCACATTCCTCCATGTTAATATCCGCATATTGAGTATCGATTTCACGCGCTCTGCGACCACTCATTGATTCCTGAGGAGGTCAAAGCAGAGGTGACATGCATCATTTGGAGCAGCTGCTCAAATTCATTTCTCTATAGCACTGACATTAATGAATACTTTCATTTGATCAGTTTAGAGACTTTAGATGTTCTGTCATTTGATGACAGTCTGGAGAGAAGTACAATCTCACACATGCACACAATAATGATAGCAGATGTAGAAAGTGAAGATGTGAAGGAGACAAACCAGCTTTACTTACAGACCTTGCTGTGATGTCGCTCTCCAGAGGAAAGTTTCATTGCTTAAAGGTTTCTCTGGAGTGTTGAAGTTATGTTACATTTAATGTTTTCTCTAAAGTCTCACTTAAAATTCCAACTATAGACATAAATGATATTGACAATTATTGACAATAGGAGTGGATATGGATATGTGGATAGCCCAGCTCTGATAATTTGGCTTTAAAAGATTTTGGCTGTGAAAGATTTTGATGCAAAACGTTGTGTTCATAGTGTAGACCTTTGATATCTTGGCAAATTGTGATAGTGATATTGTGATAAGTCTCGTTTGAAACTTGAAACATTTCATCATTTTCTTCTGCTTATTTTCTCATATCGTTACAAAACCATATTACTTTGTTTCTTACATCGAACACAGATAGGTATTCAAGCTAAAAATATGGTGCAAATGCATCCAAAAAGTACCATAAAAGTTATTTTAAGCTGATCTATGGTAGTTCCCTTTCTGTCACTCACTGAGCATTGTGTTGTTGTAGTGACACTAGGGGTTTGCTCCTGGGACCCCCAATCGCCTCTGATATTTACATAAAAGGCCAATGACAATTGGTGAGTAAAATTTGCATACCAGTCTCCCCCCGAATATCCAGGTACATAGGGGAGCTGGGGTGCACCATTCACTTAGACTTGTTCACTCAGCCGACAGATGTTTAATCTGATCGTCCTGACACCTCTCTTAAACCTTGTGGAGATGAGGGAAGATCCACAGAGATGGTCTGTCAGTGTTGTGTTATCCTTCCTACAGAAAAGAATCTCTCCTTATGCTCAAGACACCAAGAAAATCTCTTGGTGGTTCTCACATCTATCAAGGGGATTGAGGATCTACTGTGTCACCAGTGACTTCCTGGAGTTTGGGCCTGGATGTTCTCAAGTAACACTAAGACCCTGACCAGGCTATGTGCCCAAGGCTCATACCACTCCCTTTCGGAACCAGGTGTTAAACGTGCAGGTGCTTTCCACAAGGAATGAAGACCCAGCCATGTCCGTGCTGTGTACAGTGTGTTACAGTGATCTTCAGATGCTCTCACTGGCATTTTCGTGTACAGATGCTAAATTATATAACATCCATCCAGTAATGAGACAGAATGAATATATATATATATATATATATATATATATATATATGCCTATGTTTCGTCATCATTCACAGTCTTTGGATGTTGGGTGTAAATTGATTTAGGTTGATTTTTTGAAAGTACAGCTTTCTGTAATCTTTCTGTATAAACTAAATTCAGTTGACTATCGACATGGTGAACATTGTAAGGTCCTTTCCTTGAGCTGTAAAAGGTGAGCATAATTAGGTTGATGCTAACTCCTGAGGTAAATGAAGGTCTCCACAGCAGACTTGTAAGTGATTTCAGATGTTCTTCAGAAGTTCTGTAGAGGTTCCATCACTCAAGCTGCTGTGATCAGATGTAAATGAGTCACATTGCTCAGTGTGTCATTATGTCAATGGAGACTGGGTCAATTATGTCAATTAGAGCTGGCAAGAACTATGATGGATAAGCAGCTATGAGGAACATTCATCACTAAACATCTTACTGTCTAAGACTGGCATTTCTACTTTGAAGCTGTGGGTGAACTTATTTAATACAGAACCGTCGGGATTATGAACCTCGTGTTATGAATTTTGCACATATAAAGTTTCCTGAGTCACTGTGCATTAGAAATCAAATATCTCATTTTCAAAGCAATATTTTTTATTATATGGAAATATCTTTTGTTTCTCAGAGCTACAGTATGTGATATAACTGGTGCTTTAAACCATGAAATCAAAATTGCAGTTCCTTTTCTGTAACTCACTCGACATTGTATCGATGTAGTGACACTAGGGCCTTGAAGCCAACCTTGGAAGACCAATCACTCTGCTTACTCATCAGAAAACAGCAATAAGAAATGACCTTAAAATAAAGCACCAATAGGAATTGGTAAGTGCAAACTCCCTGTTTGCACTCTCTGCAAAAATAGCAAAGAGCATGTGCTAATTCTCGTTCATCTGTAATATGATGTATTGATGTCTTAAGACTGTGATTAGCTGGTTCAAGTGTTTTATTAGGGTTAGAAATGAGGAACTCTAAAGGAAGGTAGGCAGGATTGTCACCTCTGTTTTTGGCCTCACAAAATTCCTCCTTTCATTCCTAAAAGCATATTAATCAAGCACACATTTATACTACATACACATATCACATATACGGACAGAATTTCATGGATGTCGGAAGGTTAAATCTAGAAACCAACCAGAATACCCCCAAAACCTAAAAGCAACATGTTATATGACAGCTCAAAACAATCATGACAGCTAAAAAACAATCGTGACAACTCAAAACAATTGTGACAACTCAAAACAATTGTGACAACTCAAAACTCAATTTTTTCGTCTTCACTTCCTTGACTAATTAACTAACACACCACCACTTCTACTTCTTTTATTAAATTTTTTTAAAAATTAAAATAGACCCCAATATTCTTTTCAATTCGGATCTGTTTTTTAGAACAAGAATTTTTCTTAAGTAAACACCCCTTAAGGGACATGTGTCCAATCAAGTTTAGGTAAACAAGAAACAAGCGTAGTTCATTAAGGCTTGCCTAAGGCCTTAAAACCAAATTAGTCAAGTAGTTGTTCAGGTAGTCCACCTACTAGTCAGTTATTAAAATGTTTTACACATCCCTGGAGGGGATTTGTTTCTCTCTGTCTCTCTCTCTGTCTCTCTTAGGTGTCCCTTTCTTTGTCCTTTCAGATGTGGAACATTAATTTCACAGCTGCTCCCCAAATTACGTTCACTGTCACAGTGTGTACATACATTTCCACTGACAGCAGCGTGTGTGTGGGCACACGTGCATATGGAGATGTGCTGCTCTCTCGAGCTCTTGTATGTGGTATGTCTGATATCCTGACATGTGTTGTTGTTGTTTAAGCATCTGTCTACCTGTGGCTGAAAACATGTATTGTGTGCATGTGACAGTCCAGCTGTTTCCCCTGTATTACAGCTCAGCTGTAGACAATGAGCTGTCAGGGATCTCCCACACCTGATGTTGTCATCAGCATCAGTCATTCCTCTGTCTAGCCTGTCAGACGCTATAAGTTGCTCTTTTAGGTTCATGACTCATACATAATCTGCAGCTGCTGCACTACTGCACATTGAAAAACATGTACTCATACTTGCGACCCCATAATATTTAAACTATATATTACTAACCACAGGTGTGGTTCACAACATTAACTATGGACACATATGTTCATGCTAATTTGGACAAGAAAATGTCCAAATTCTTTTTTGTTTTATCATTTTAAACCTTACAAACATCACTGTTTTGCTTGAAAAGTTTGTGCCTTTTGGTTTAATATGTTGTCATCTATAGCTGTGATATTTATACTTTATTAAATATGATTAAGTGTCCAAATATATTTTGTACATTACAGAAATATGCAGATATTTGCAGTTTTTTAATAGTATGCTTTATGGTGCATTTTTGTGCATTGTTTTTTGCTGTGCTATGTTGCTATGACTATGTGCAAATTTAACCAAATTCCCATGCATAAATATCCTTCATTATTTATCCACATTATTTACACTGATACAATGATACAGGTCCGTTTGATGTATTTGACCACGTAAATTATATTTATGCACTCCTCATTAACCAGCTTCTGAATATTTATATCCACTTTACATAATACCATTTGTGATTTTGGTGGAAGTTGTATTTCATTGTGAAAGCTCTCTCTCTCTCTCTGTCTGTCTCTGTCTTACTCACTCTGTTTGTATTTCTTTGATGAAGTGTATGTGAAGTTTGTGATTCTGTGCTTAATGCTTCACCTTATGAAAACTGAGAAAAACTGTTACCTTATGAGGATGTAAACAGCGAGTGCATCTGTGTGTGTGTGTGTGTGTGCTGATTTACCTAACCATATATTGAGGACAAATTTGTACTCAAAAGTCAGCAAAACCTGACAAATCTGAGCAAAACCTCCTTTTGAGGATGTCCACATTTGTAAAAACACTATAAAAATATATAGTAAATAAAGTTAGGTTAAATTTGTAAAAATGCAGAAAGTTTTCTGGTAGGTTTAGAGTGTTGGTTAGGGTTAGGTTATACTGTTTATAACTAGCTGTTTATAAAAACTATAGAAGTCTATGGAATGTCCCCATTTAGATAAGTAAATGTGTGTGTGATACTGAATTAGTGCTGCCGGGTTTTCTGGGATGTTGTACAGCACTGCTGGTATCTTAAAATGGATGAGCCAGAGATGTCACACTTTAGCATGTGTCCACAATTACTTAATTAATCTGTAATAGGGAACTTAATCTAAAAATATTAGAAAGGATGATAAGCTTTCAGGGTGCTTTTGTGTCATTTGCATGAATTAGGGAGCGTGGAGTAATGCTCGTCCCTAGAAAAGAAGGATGACTGTGTGTAATATTAATGCCACACTTGCAAGGAGATATTCTTAGGGAAGATAGGACAAAACAAATGGATCGAAAATAATAATTAATTTAGGAAACTATTGTCAAAAAGGCCAATTAAAAATTAAGAGGCAGGGTTTTCTGTTTGTAATATATTTAGATCATAATGTAATAATATTATTATTTTTTAAATAATAATTATTAGGTTATTTGCTTGTTTGCTTACCACTCATAAACATATACGGTTTATATTCCCATTAAACTGCCAAGGACATGGTAGCTGTATTAAAAGAGACTGTGTGTAATAAAATGCCAAGAAACAAAGTTAGTTTCAACATAGTTATAGACAAATTAGGTAATAGATATTTAAATTATGGATTGATGATATGCAAATCTGAGAAACGAGTTACTGTAGCAACCCTCAGTGATGCTGCAATAATGCACCCTGTTAGGATTTCACAAGTGTGTGTATGGGTGTGTGTGTTTGGTCATGCTGTTTTGTCTAAAGGTTTAACACCCCACTTCTCTTTTTGTCCTGGTTTTACCTCCATCACCGTGACCTCTCTTGTGTCCTGACCACACCCTCATGACCTCTGCCTCCATGGCAACACATCTGTGTTTACCAATCAAGGTTAAGAATATTTGCATATTCCTTTCACAGCCTTTACAGAATCCCGATCACACACTAAATAAGGGTGAGAACTTGACCCTGTTTATCACTGTGCTTATCAGGCATCATTTTACAAGTACAAAATTAAACTTTTGTACATCATTTAAGTCACGTTTTGGTAAACTCTTCTTTTTACGATTCAATTTGTCTTGCATGAATGAAAATCGAACCAATAGCACCGATGTGATATTTATATTTGCAAGCTGAGTTCTGATTCATTTCTCTGTTCTTACTTGCATCGATTAATGATCTGTAGGCTTTTTATAAAACTTGCAAGCACTAGTATTTCCTTCATTTTAATGAATTTAAATGTTTTTTCTTATGTATCTCATGTCTATAGCCAGTTTTAAAAGACTTTATTCCTTGTTTGGTTACAAAACTGATCATAAAGACATTTTCTCTTTCTATTCTCTTTCACAGTTCTTTCTCTGTCTCGGTCTATTTTTCTTTACCCTTTGTTTTCCCTTTGTTCCCGCTCTCGCAAGGAGCTGTTGTTTCTCTCTCTCTCTGCCTGCTCTTCTGTGTTATAAATGTACTAAATATTTATTTATTCAGCAGTAATACATCAGAGAAATCAGAAAGGAACTGTGTAATTGGTTCTGAAATAAACACATGCTGGCACATTCTTGCATACACACATTGCCATAGCAAGTTGCTGTTTTACTGCCGCTCTCATTTAGCAGTGCTGTGAGGGGCCACAGACTCCCATGGGGCCCCCAGTGCTTTGTGATAGCGAGGTGCTACAGGAAGTGTTAATCATATAACTGTCAGCTCCTCAGTGTGTGCCACTGCATCTTATTGTTATAGATC
>JAZGTJ010017830.1:0-11807 GCA_036877575.1 Botia almorhae
TATGAAGCACCTTGTTTCTGGAGAAACGTTGTCTCGTTTCACTGTATACTTGTATATGGCTGAAATGACAATAAACTCCACTTGTAACTTGTAACTTGTACAGATAACTCAATTCGGTTAGCACCGCAGTAGCAAGTTGTCTTGTCTTCTGTGTTTATTATCTTTATCTCCTGTGTTTTTTTTTATTTTTTTAGTATATCAAACAACTGCAGTAAATCAAAATAAATTAAAAAATGGAAAATCATGATTATATCTGTTATATGCAATGTTTTCCAAATGTTTAGTGCAGCCTTTTTGTAATGACGAGTCAGACTGACTTGGTCCATCTGCTGCAAAGTTTATTCACAGGGTCAAACATGTTCTCAATGGATCCCCATGGCGTTGGGAAAGGATGGCGTCTACACCAGTATTGGAGGCGTAAACCTTGACTACAAATGACAATTCTGGGTTAGGATATTTAAAGTTAGGAGCTGTGGTAAATCACTTTTTTAATTCCTGTAAAGCTTCGTTGGCCAGAGGTGACCATTTCAGCTGTTCTGTTTGGTCAAGGACGTGAGCGGAGAGGCCATGGCACTAAAATCTCTAATGAACCACCTTTAAAAGTTGGCAAAACCTAAGAATTTACCTATCCAGATGGGGCAAAAGGGCTAATAAAATCACTCTGGACCCCTCACACCCAGAACACTTCCTTTTTGAACTGTTGCCATCTGGTCGACGCTACAGAGCACTAAACACCAGAACGACCAGGCACAGGAACAGTTTCTTCCCCCAGGCAGTACATGTCATTAACAATTAACAATGTCATAACAATAACAATAACACTTACAATACACACAGTACACACAACACTATCACACATTTGCACATAACACCACACCTGTACATACTCCTTTTACCAGTTCATACTTGAATGTCTGTATGTCTATATGTCTATATTACATATGGTATTTTTGCTATTTTGTACACTGTCTGTTCTGTATATTCTGTATATTTGTATCTTTCTGTTTATTTGTATATTGTATATTATTGTTTTATTACCTGTGTCTTGTCTTGTCACTGTCATTCTGGTGCACTGTAGAGCTTCTGCCAGTACAACAAATTCCTTGTATGTGTAAAGATACCTGGCAATAAAGCTGATTCTGATTCTGAATCTTTGTAAAATCTGATGGCCATTTAGCGACTGAGTCAACCTTACGCTCATCCATTGCCAGCCCTTCCCTACTAATTATGTAACCTACGAAAGAGGTACTGGAATGATGAAATTCGCATTTCGAATAGATCAGGATATCATCAATATAAACGATTACCCACTTCTCGAGCATGTCTCTGAAAAGATCATTCATGAAGGAGTGGAACACCAAAGGGCTGTTAGCCAAACCAAATGGCATGACGAGATACTCATAGTGGCCAGAGGTGGTGGAAAAAGCAGTTTTCCACTGTTCCCCCTCCCGAATTCTTACTTGATGATAGGCGCTACGGAGATCAAGATTAGTATACATTTTGGCCTGCCAGAGTTGCTCTAAAGCGGCTGTTACCAGGGCCAAGGGTATCAAAATTTTATAGTTACTTCATTCAGGGCACGATAATCAACTTTTTCTTCAAAATAGAAGCCGGCTGAAGCTGGTGAGATAGACGGCCGAATAAATACCTTCTCAAGTTCCTCCCTTATATAATTCTTCATGGACTCATTTTTAAAAAAAAACAACTTCCCAGGGAACTAGTAAATTACAGACCCATCTCAAATTTACCTTTTATTTAAAAAATAATGGAAAAAAAGTGGTGTCTTTAGATATGTTAATTTCTGGAAAGAAATGGCATCTGCAAGAATTTCCAGTCAGGATTCAGACCATATCATAGTACAGAGATTGTTCTCATCAGAGTGACAAATGAAATTTGCTGTTGTTCAGTGCTGCACCTCTCTTCTAGGGTTACTCAACCTTAGCACAGCCTTTGACACCATTGACCACAGTATTCTTATTATTATTTAACCGATTCCAGTTTGTTGCTATGAGTTTATAGGTGTCATATAGATCATAAGTTCAGTATGGAGTACCGCAGGGCTCAGTGCTTGGTCCTCTGCTTTTCACCCTGTACGTGCTACCTCTGGGAGCAATTATTAAGAGGCACAGAGTTATTTATCATTGTTATGCTGATAATACTCAACTGTATGTGTATTCTATGTACAATGAGATGCATAAATTCACCAAACTAACATAATGCATTGTCAATATCAAAACTTGAATGACTAGCAACTTTCTACTACTAAAGTAAGTAAGAAAGCTCTATAATGCCTGGATGTTCTTTTTGATAGCAATTTATCCCTTCAAACCCACCCATCTTACAAATATATCAAAACTGACAAATGGTCTCTATGTCAGACACCAAATAATTAGTTTGCATTCATGACATCAAGACTTGATTATTGCAATACCCTGATTGGTGGCTGCCCTGCAGGAATAATATAAGAAATTCAGCTGGTTCACTATGCAGCATCCAGAATTTAATGAGAACAAACAAGTATATCCATATTAGCCCAATTCTGTCCACTTTGCACTGACTGCCTATCAAGCATTGTATGAGCGTCACAATTTTGTGAATTTTGTGAATTTTGTGAATGGTTTAGCTCCTCAATACCTCAGCGAGCTCCTCTTATATTACAGTCCTTCACGTTTACTGTGATCTAAAAATTCTTGCCAGTTGGTAATACCCAGAATTTCAAAATCAAACGTGGGTGGTAGATCCTTTGGTGAAACAGTCTTCAGAGTTTTCTCCAGGATGCAGATGCACTATGTCAGTTTAAATCTAGATTAAAGACCCACCTCTTTAATCTAGCCTACATGTAGTCCTATGGATGTATTACCCAAATCTCAAGGGATTGTTAGGCTGCATTAATCAGGTGAACCGAAACCAGTGACACTACCCCTAAGAACACATGTACTGGCTCCACACTAAATCGGTCTGTCTTTCATTTCCCCCAGGTCCTGTAGTCAGCTGGATCCAGACTTTATCCAGACCAGATGGTTGAGGACAAGATGGTACAACTCTTAAAGCAGATTATTAGGATTTAATGGACCTTTTTATTAAACTTGCTATTATCTACATACCTACAAACAAAATGGCACAGCGGATGGCAGCCTCAGTTAGGGGCGCTCCAATTAATCTTCTGTTTTTGATTGTTTGTCCTGTTTTTTTGGTCATTCTTCTTCTATAAGTTTCACCAGTGACAGACTCCTTGACATCAAGCAGACTATCACACCAGAATATCTTTGCAGTTGTAGATTATTCAGACATTTTGTTGAATATATATATATTAGTTGGAGGGGCTGCGGTGCTGTTTAAACGCACAGTCAGATGCAAACGTGGGATCACTGATACACAACAATTAAGGATGCATATCACTCTATCCCATGTGCAGCTTTGGGGCTCTCCAATCACTGTTTCTTATACTGACTGACAGGCAGTAACTGAAATCAGCAAAACCTGTAATAAAGACTGTTAAAAGTTGGACTATTGAAGCACAGCAGGATTTACAAGCCGGCTTTGAGTGTTTTTAAAGCCACAGCCACCAATGTGGATGAGCTCACAGATACTGTAACGCCATACAGGCATGGTCAAAAATATCGGCACCCTTGTTAAAAATTGTTGCAGTTGCAAATGTTTTGATACATGTTTATTTTTTTGCATTGGAACAACACAAAAAAACAGAGAAGTCAAATATGGTACAATTCCACACAGAACCCAAAAAATGCACTGGACAAAATTATTGTCACCTTTAACTTAATATTTGGTAGCACCCTCTTTGGAAAGAATAACTGAAATTAATCGATTCCTGTAACCAAGAATGAGTTTATTACGCCTCTGTTGGAGTTTTGGACCACTCTTCTTTTGCAAACTGCTCCAGGTCATTCAGATTTGAAGGATGCCTTCTACCAACTGCTGTTTTGAGATCTCTCCACAGGTGTTCTATGGGATTCAGATCTGGACTCATTGCTGGCCATTTCAGAACTCTCCAGCACTTTGTTTGTAATAATTTCTGAGTGCTTTTTGAAGTGCGTTTTGGGTCATTGTCGGGCTGGAAGACCCATAACCTCTGGTGGGACCAACTTTCTGACACTAGCTACTATGTTGCGCCCCAAAATTCTTTGGTAATCATCTGGTTTCATGATACCTTTCACACAGTCAAGGCATCCAGTGCCAGAAGCAGCAAAGCAACCCCAAAACATCTATGAACCTGCACCATGTTTGAGTGTAGAGACCGTGTTCTTTTCTTTGAAGGCCTCATTTCTTTTTCTGTAAACCAAAAAGCTCTACTTTTGTCTTATCTGTCCACAGTACATTCTCCCAGAATTATATGTGGTTTTCTCACATAAGTTTTGGCAAACTCCAGTCTTGCTTTTTTATGCCATTGTGTCAGCAGTGGTGTCCTCCTGGGTCTCCTACCATAGCGTCCCTTTGCATTCAGATGGCTACGGATGGTGCGAGCGAACAATGTTGTACCCTGTGGCTGCAGATCAGCCTGAATTTGTATGAAAGTTAATCAGGGTTCTTTATCCATTATTCAAGTAATTCTTCATTGTAATTTTTCATTAATTTTGCTCTTTCGTCCACGTCAAGGGAGGTTAGCGACAGTGTCATGGGCTGTAAACCTATTGATGATATTGCGCACAGTAGATACAGGAACATTAAGATCTCTTGAGATGGACTTGTAGCCTTGAGATTGTCCGTGTTTTCCCATAATTTTTTCTTTCCAAACCACAGACAACAACGGTTGCGTCAACATTTCTTAATTTTAACTGGTCACTTACTACACTTACTAGGATTACTATATTGCCCACACCTGTTACTTGCCACAAGTGTGTCTAAATACAAATTACAGGAGCATCAAATGCTTTTGAAAAGCAATTATTTCTTACAATTTTGACAAGGTGCTAATAAGTCCACTTTAAATTCTGTGTGAAATTTTATCAAGTTTGACTTTTCTGCTCTGTTTTTTTTTGTGTTATTCCAGTGCAAACAAACACAATGAGCACATGAATACCAAAACATTTGCAATTGGAACAATTTTGCAATTGGAACAAATTGGAGAGAAGTGTTGCATTTTCTGACAGAATTGCAAGGGTGCTGATATTTTTGGCCATGACTGTATGTCAATTTTTATGAGGATTTGTGCATCACAAACAAGGCCAATTGTATCATTAAATAATGATACCATGGTTTAAGGCAAAACTCAAACAGCTTTGTCATGCCAAAGAGGATGCTTACAGGAGTGGGGACAAAATCTTGTATAACCAGGCTGAAAACAGATACAAAGGAGATCAGAATGGCTAAAAGAAGGTATTCTAAAAAGCTGAAGAAAACAGCTTTTAGCCAACAACCATGCGTCTGTCTGGATAGGCCTGAGGAATATCACAAAGTATAAGACACCACCCCCATGATCTGTGGAGAATAAACAACTTGCAGACAATATAAATGAGTTTTACTGTAGACTTGAAAAGACCAGCCTCACACCCCACACCCGCTCTGACCTGCACTTGACACCAACACCTCTCGCAGCCCCCTCCTCCTCCGCTTTCCCTTAAACCTGTGTTTAGAGTCTGTACAGAGGATGTAAGCTAAGTCTTAAAAAACAGAAGACTAGGAAAGCTTCAGGCCCAGATGATGTCGCACCTGTCTAAAGGTCTGTGCTGACCAACTGGCCCTAATCTTTACACAGATTTTTAACAGATCTCGGGAGAGGGTGAAGTACTCTGTTGCTTTAAACACTCCATTATTATGCCAGTGCCCAAAAACCCAAAATTACTAGTCTCAATGAATACAGACCCATTACTCTCACATCTGTGGCCATGAAACAATTTGAAAGACTGCTGGCCTACCTGAAGGAATATCCTTTACTGCATCCTTGCTGGATCCTCTTCAGTTTGCATACAGGGCCATTTTGACTGCAGATACAATGCAGTCAAAATGGGACTGCATTGTATCCTGCAACATCTTGAAAGACCTGGGACATACACAAGGGTTTTATTTGTGGACTGCAGCTCGGCATTCAATACAATCATGCCTAGCCTTCTGTCATCCAAACTAACCAGCGCCCTGTGTCTCCCCAGTCTGTCAGTGAATCACCAGCTTTCTGATAGATAGGCAACAGCTAACGAGACTGGGGAAACTCACATCCAGATCGCTCTGTAGGGGATTTACAGTTAAGACCCATAGACCAGTTATGGTGAATAAAGACAAGGAAGCAGAGATAATTTTAATTTAGAAGAAAGTTTAACAAAGAAAAATGGATTGTAGTTTTGCCAGCAGAAGTCAGCTTTTCACAGGAGTTCAAAGGCCAACCTGCTGTTACATTAAAATTAGTAGTATTTATGCTAACAAAGTCAACTAATCTACATCATAGCTTACGCAAATATTCAATTCTGATTGGTCAGAATATAGATAGTTTGTAGCAACCTCTTAAGAACACAAAAACATTTAAGACAAAAACATTAAAACATAAAAACATAAAAGACATATAATCTTTTTCCATGTTCCATAGCTTGTCACTTATGACAGCAGCAAGTCCAGAAACAGCTCAAACAAGGCATAGGTCATCGCCTTGTACGTGCTTCATGCTTCTACTAAATATGTTAAAAGGATATGATTGCTGCAGGGTGGAGCTAAGGATGCATCCCTTTCACCTCCCTATCAGCACTGGCACCCCCCAGGGTTGGGTGCTCTCTCCACTGCTCTTCTCCCTGTAAACAAACGTCTGCCCTACAAAAGATCCCTCTGTCAAGATCCCTATGGGCACCACCATCTCTCAGGACTTAAAATGGGACATTTACATTGACTCCATTGTGAGGCCCAGCAGTAGTTGTACTTACTTGTAAGTATGTTGTATGTAATTCATGAAAGATTGGAAAACTGAGGGGCTGTTAGCAAGGCTGAAGGGGATGACCCAATACTCAATGTCCCGAGGTGATTGAGAAAGCAGTTTTCCACTCGTCGCCTATTTTAATCCATACCTGATTGTATGAACTACACAAGTCCAACTCGGTATAAAATTTGACCTGGTGGAGTTGTTCTAGAGCAACGGGTACTAGGGGAGGTGGGTATTTGTATTTAATAGTTACTTTATTAAGGGCACGATAGTCTATGCAGGGCCTTAAACCTCCACGCCTCCACGGCTATGAAGGAATCACAAGGGGTTAGTCAAGCTCCTGAGAGATGAAGTTGCCTGTGGCTCCTGAATCAATTAATGCCAGAGTAGAAATGATTTTGTCAACCATACTTAGTTCTATTGGTAAGGTTAAGTTAGATGAATGCACTTCTGAGGTGCTAGTAACACTTACCATGAGTCGTTCAGAGGAGGGATGGATAGGAAAATTGACTTTGATATGACCTGGTTGACCGCAGTATAGACTCTAGTATATGTTCTGGATTCTACGAGCTCTCTCCTCCTGAGTGAGATGAGTATCCGAGCTGCATGGGTTCAGAATTGGGCGTGGAAACATACCAATAGGTCGACGGGATCTGAAATAAATTGTCCACTTGGATAGCCAGCTCGATGAATTCTCTACAGGCCAGCTCGGATTGGAGCTCAGGATTCAACCCCCTACGGAACAGCAATTTGAGTGCATCCTCAACCCAGTCAGTTTGTGCTGCCAGGGTACAGAAGGTTAAGGCAAACTCAGAAGCAGTTTGATCACCCTGAGTGATAGCCGGTAGCTGGTAGCCTACCTCCTGCCAAGTATTTGAGACATTGGAGGAAGATACCGAAGGTAGAGAAAATCGACCCGTCTAACCTCCATACAGCCATCTGTAATGAAGTCTTCTGTAATGATAGGTCAGAATAGTTAGGATCCAGTGGCAGTATTTTAAGAGTAAACAAACAGGCAGAGTCAAAATACAGCGAACGGGAATGGGGAGAGAGTAGCAGGCACAGATCAGCTTGGATGAGCTTTCCTGTAGCTCAGTAGTTAGAGCATGGTGTTAACAACGCCAAGGTCATGGGTTCGAGCCCAGGGATTGCACCTACTTAGAAACAATGTGTAGTATAATGCAATGTAAGTCACTTTGGATAAAAGCGTCTGCCAAATGCTTAAATGTAAATCAGGGCAGGCAGCAAACAATCAAAAAACGAGAACAGTCCAACAGTCCAAACCGCTCGGTAATGATGCACAAGGCAAATCAAGACTTTGCAATGATGTTGAGTTTGAATCCAGTTCATATAGGGTGTGGTTGATAGAGATCAGGTGGCAAACAGGAAGTGATCAGACCCAGGTATGCATTGTGGGTAGTGTAATTCAATGAAAGTCCAGGTTAATATTCTGAAAATGGTTCCCTCTGGTGGCACGGTGGAGGTGGTACTGGAGCCTCCTCCTTAACAATGAGTCTTCGCATACAATGACAGGTATTTATGATGCACATCCATGTGTTGTAGTTATCCTCAGTTTAGTCAACTTTAAATTCATAAACAAATTACACAAAACAATCTTAGTATACCTGTTAGATTTTATCCCCAGCAATCTATTATTTTGATCAGTAGAAGAATACATCTCTTAAAGGGACTACTGATCTCGGGGATGAACAGAGGACACAGAGACATGTTAATACACTGATTGCTGGCTAAACCAACATTTGCATTGTTTAATAATGCAAGTATAGATAACGTAAATAGGTGGGTGTGTGTGTGTGTGTGTGTGTGTGTATGACACAAAGACAAAGCCTGCTGTTTGAGCAACTAAGGGAGGCTTTTCTTGGCAGTCACTCTAGAACATAATTTGCTACAAATTAGATAAGTTTCATACACAGGTGCAAACCATTTGTGATCTCAGTGAGAGCCACAAAGATACAATATACAATACTCAATTAGTTTTTATAATATACCTATATATATTCATTATAATATCTTATAATGAAAACCAAATTTACAATTATAAAATGAATTCTTTATTCTGTGTTAAACATTTTATAATATTTCTGTGTTCTTATTTTTTTAATTATATGCAAAGCTGCTTTGAAACAATGCAACAATATAAAAAAGCTCTCTATATAAATTGAATTGAATTTGGGAGCCCCTTAGTGTTACTCTAAGACATTGTTTCTATTAAACCTATAACTTGTTAAATCTATTATTACATCTGGAAAAAAATTACACAACCAGACCTCACTAAATACAAATCACACTGATATATCACCTAAAATATAAACAACCCAACAGTATTTATTATTAATAACAAAAGACTTATACAGGGCAAAATGGTATTGTGAGTGACATGCAATAAATAAATATACGAGACCTGTTAGGCTCCACTTACTGGAACAGTGATCTTTAGCTTTAAAACATGACAATAAGACTAAGTGATAAAATGGCTTAGAGTGCTTGTAATATGCTATCTCTTATATAATCTCTATCACTGAGATCATTGAGCTTTGTAAATGGGATATAGAGGAGGATGCTACTTAACACTCAGAACTATCAGCAGTCATTAACTGTACCCAGAATTGTTAATGAGAGGAAATGAAGGTGGCTGCATTACTCAGTTTGGTCTCTTACATGAACATATTTAATGGCCATTAGCAGAAATGTTTCTTTTTTATTTCTACAGCAGTATAGAGGGATATTTTGTTTTGTCTGGTATTTTCTTTTCCAAACCCTACCATCTACAGTAAGAAAGAAATTGCAAACAGATAGCCAGACAGACAGATGTATTTGGGCAAGAAAAAGCCCTTATACAAGCCTGCTGAAATGTCACAGGAAGAATTAGGCTCACCTGTAAACACAGATACCAAATAAATGTCATTCGATAAACATGCAGACATATAACACATTGGTTGCGAGTTATTGGTTAGTTGGGGTTATTTTCTTAACTTGGATGACTGTTTTAAACTTTAAACAACAACACATGCAATTTATTGAAATAAAGCAGTGATATTGGTCTCCCAGCAAGCAATCCAACAGGGTGACAGTGTCAGGACTCTGGTCAGACAGGGGCAAGTAACCAAAACTTCAGTGATGTATAAATGGAGATAAAACCTTGTGCGAAACCAGGCTTAGCAGTAAGGGCCAGTTCTCCTATGGTACATTAAAGCTGCAGGCGGTAACTGTGTTGTAACTACCAGTCCTATTTAGTGTCACATGTCAGATAATGAGATAAATAAGGGATATTTCAACAAAGATGTGGTAGGGCCATAATTTGTAAGTCACTTTGGATAAAAGCGTCAGCTAAATGACTTAATGTAAATGTAAATGTAGATGGATCCAAATCAGTCTGACTCTTCGCTACAGTTATCTTGGTCTTGATGTAATATATAGTTCAGTATCATCAGTGTAACAGTGAAAATTTTTTCTATGACTTACTCCAGAGACTTCAAAATCAGCTGTTTGTGAAGGCTGAGAAGTGCGAATTTTATTCTAGCACTGTCTCATTTCTTGGCTTTATTTTGTCAGCTGGTGACATCAGAATGGACCCAGACAAGGTGGAAGCGGTTAAACCCTGGCCTGTACCTGAAAACCGTAAACAACTACAGTGTTTTCTAGGCCTTGCCAATTTTTACCGCATGTTCATAAAAGGCTACAGTTCGGTGGCAGCACCTTTACATCCACTCACCTCTCCACTCAGGAACTGTTCATTTCTGCACCTATTCTGATGCTTCCTGACACTAAGAGGCAGTTTATTGTGGAGGTGGATGCATCCAGTTCAGGGGTCGGAGCTATTCTGTCCCAGAGAGCAGAGAATGACAACAAGATCCATCCTTGTGCCTTTTTCTCGCGACGACTCTTACCTGCTGAGAGAAATTATGATACAGGCGACAGGGAGCTCTTGGCAGTAAAATTGGTGCTGGAGGAGTGGCGCCATTGGTTGGAGGGCTCTGAACACCCATTCCTGGTTTTAACTGATCACAAAAATCTGGAGTATCTTCGTGCTGCAAAACGGCTAAACCCCCACCAGGCGGGTTTTTTAACAGATTTAATTTCACACTGTCTTATCGCCCTGGATCAAAGAATTAAAAGGCTGATGCCCTCTCTCAGCAATTTCAGGATGAGGAGGGTAAGGATCCTGATTTCATCTTGCCTGTCTCTGCCCGTCTTGCTGCAGGCCTCATCGATGTCGAAGAGGAAGTAATTAACAGCCTCAGAAATTCTCCTGCTTCATCAGCCTGTCCTGACAATAAATTATACATTCCTGAGGCTCTCCGACCAATAATTCTGCAGTGGTGTCACTCCTCACACCTGTTCTGTCATCCTGGTGCTACTCGGACCATATTTGTAGTGGAACAGCGCTTCTGGTGGCCATCCCTAAGAAATGATGTCCGGGAGTTTATTGCTGCTTGCCCTGATTGTGCACAGTCTAAAACCCCCCAGTGGACTTCTCCATCCATTAACCATTGCAAGACGGCCCTGGTCTCACATTTCTATTGATTTTGTTACTGATCTTCCCCCATCCTCTGGTAATACCACCGTCTTGACTGTTGTGGATCGGTTTTCTAAGATGGTTCATTTCATTCCACTCCCCAAACTACCCTCAGCAAAGGAAACAGATGAAATCATGATTCAACATGTTTTCCATCTCCATGGCCTCCCTTGCAACAATGTTTCAGATCGTGGTCCACAATTTACGGCTCTTTTCTGGAAGGAATTTTGTAAACAGCTCGACATCTCAGTAAGCCTCTCCTCAGGTTTTCATCCTCAAACAAATGGACAGACAGAACGTTTTAATCAGGAGTTAGAGACTGGACTTCGCCTACTTTGTGTTCAGGACCCAGCCCTATGGGCCAAGAACATGGTATGGGTCGAGTATGCTCACAATTCACTCCCTTCCTCT
>JAZGTJ010017831.1:0-11807 GCA_036877575.1 Botia almorhae
GTCTGTGACGCTGAGCTGCAGGAAAAAAGATGAAAACATGCCTCGTGTCTGTTCTACAGTTATGTGCATGCTAATCTCGTTCAGTAATGCATTATGGTTTAAGTGTTGTTTGTTTGAAACTGCTCATTTAAGCAGCAGAACACTGACCCCAGCTGGCCACTCGGTGTCATGTTTCTGCAGTTCTGCACTCTGACACTGTCTGACACGTCTCGCCCTTCCAGTGTGTTCTCTGATCATGTGGTTTTGTTCCTCTGGTTAGTTTGAGGGCTGTCAGAAAGCGTTCTCTCGCCTGGAGAATCTCAAAATCCATCTGAGGAGTCACACAGGTGAAAAACCCTACGTGTGTCCACACCCTGGCTGTCAGAAAGCCTTCAGCAACTCCAGCGATCGTGCCAAACACCAGCGCACACACGTCGACAGGGTGAGCAGAACCAAACAAAGGAAACGAAGCATTACTAGAGTCTGTGTTCCAAACTGTATCCACACTTTAACACTCGCACCCCAGACACCTGCAAACAACATGCACAGAAACGTGTTGTGTTGTGTTGTGTGTGTGTGTGTGTGTGTGTGTCTGCAGAAGCCCTACGCATGTCAGATCCACGGCTGCACCAAACGCTACACAGACCCCAGCTCTCTGCGCAAGCACATCAAATCACACTCTGTAAAGGAGCAACAAGCCAGGAAGAAGGTACAATGATCCCGAGGGCAGATATTTGAGTTATGAGACGAGTGCCATCGTTTACTTGCCCTCATTCCAAAGTGTGTGACTTTCCCTCATAGAACATGAAAAGAGAAAACGTTCGTACTATTTTTTCCATGCGATGAAAGTAACGATTTTATTTTCTTTCTGATTTCATTTCCTTACACAAATTTATCTTATGACTTTTAAGTCTTTTATGTGTTTTTGGGCTTTATATAACCTTATATATATATAACTTTATATATATACACTTTATATAAAGCTTTATTTTATATAAAACAGCTGTGAGAGGATTTTCAAAATGTTTCCTTTTATGTTTCTCAGGAAAAATGTAACGGTTTACTTAAAACAGCACAAAGTCACAAATCACGTACACAAACTAGACATAAGATCATTACTGTCCAAAAACCAACGAACATGATACTGTCTCATAAATGTGAGAATACTTTGTGCATTTGTGACGCGTGCAACGAGTTTCCAGAGAGGTGCTGATAATGAAGTTACATTAGTTAACTTTTGAGTTGTTAGCTGACTTGTGTGGGAGCCACGTTCATTAACACTGAGAAAAATAAAGGTCATGTCACCATAGATACGCATTCCTCAGGTAAGACATGAAAACAGTGTAGGATGTAGCACGCTGCCTCTGCTTAGACAATATCTGTCCAGTTTGTGTTTTTCTTTCACATATGATGATTCTGAATTACACTGAATATATTAATAGACTCTCTAAATATATCAAACTCCTTTGGAGGCCTCAAGCTACAATCGCAGCCATATTTTAAGTGGTGAAATGAAAGCATATACTCGAGATAAACTATTGAACATTCCACCCAATTAGGCAAAGATTATGAGTCAATTAGCCGGGCCATTATCTCCAGCTATTCTAATCGATTTGCTTTATTAAAATCTGTGGAAGAAAATGAAAATCTCTGCTGGCTTTTACAATCCAGTCAGTTCCCGATGGTCTCATGCTGCATGATTTCCTGTTGAATACCCTGACGTGAGTCACATGACAGAATTCCGACGGTTGGGAATGATTTCTCATGTGTTGTAAATGAATCTCATCGTTTTTGACGCAGCTGAGGTGGAGCACAGAAATCAGTCAGGACGGACTGACAGAATGTTTGACTGTTCAGCCGCTGCAGCACAACCTCCCGCCGCTGGACCTGATTGAGAGCAGGCGTCAATCACCCACGGAAGATCTATACACAGGTACAAAACACCTCCAGCCAAAAGAGTCCCAAGTTCAGGCAGATGCTTATAGAACAAATCACGGTAACCATAGCAAGCAAAGTTTGAGAACATATTGTTACTACAGTAAAATTAACAGACAGTAAATTAATAAGAGTGTAAAAAGCTTTTATGATCTTTCTGTGATTGTTTAATTTTCAAATTTACCACAGTAACTTGTATTAGTGGTTATTAGGCCGAAACGGTGCATACTTCAGTCATTGTGTTTTAAGCATCTGTTATCTTATTTTTGTTGTTTTCTTTAAATGCACAAGGTGTCCTCACACTAAATCTGCCCAAGCAAACTATCAACCTGCACAGTCCACTGAAGATCCTAGCTGATCCACAGAACCATCATCAGAACCATCCTCAGAACCATCCTCAGAACCATCCCCAGAACCATCCTCAGAACCATCATCTTTCTCTAGATGGACCCAATGTCCATCTGCCTGCTTTATCTCAGGGTAACGACAGGTACTGATCACAACACAATGTATCAAATATCACGTGAAGCAGCACTTTCATTTATTGATGAGGATTTGATTTTGTTCATTGATTTTCTCCACCCAGGTGGCCTTGATTATATCATCTGAAAAATGAAACATTTAAAGATCATACAAATATGACAAATCGTGCCAAATAATCACAAATAAGAGCCGGTGAAACTGTTAGTTCTGCATCTTTCCTGCGAAAGTTACGCACTGGGCTTTAAATTTACTTGAAACTTACGAGTTTACTTAATGACTAAAGAAAGAACGAAAGAAAGCGTTTGTGATTGGATAAAATAAAGGTACATTTGTATTCGCTTAGACATCAGAGCTGTGAATAACAGGTTAGCTGCAACATGGAGTTGGCATCAGGTCTATACACCAGTGTCTCACAGCCTTTTCATGTCTGATGAATTGAGTCTAATAATCTGCTGGACGCCATCGTTTTTTCCATTACTATGTTTGGGTTAAGCCCCACTGAAGTAAACTGTCTTAGATCATCTAGTTTACATTTGTTTTAAGTTTCCCCCGGCCGATTTAACTGCGCCAACATCCTTTTCTTCCCTGATCTGCGACAAATGCGTTCTTGCACGTTGGTTGTCATGGCTTTACGTCGTGAGCTCTTAGTTGCAATAATCAGAGTGAAATAAAGCAGCATTTTCTCTTGCGAAGATTCCGCTGCGCTTTTGTGTGTTGCTGTTGTAAAAATGTTGGGAAGAGGTGGATATTTTTGGCCGGCCAGCTCACAGACACGCATTCCTTTAGAACTGCACTTCAAAAGCACAGAGAAAAACCTTCTGTGCATTTCTGAAAGCAGATGCGCATGGCTTCTCGCAGCTCGCAATTGTTTCAGCACCAGCAGTAGGCACGCCATGTGCCCGGGATCCAAGGAAGACGACTGGCTGGTGATATGAAGCCCTGCTCTGCCTCATTGGTCTCAAGGGTTCGCATTAGCTGGTGCTATAGCCACCAACCAGAACCGAGCAGGAATTTGATAAGTGAATCATAAAATCTGAGAAATACCGCCTAAGACTGAGCCAACGGGCTCTGTGTAATTACCTCTCTTTGTGCTTAATCAGTTGAGAAATACCTCAGCCCCTGTTTCCACACATCCTCTGAATGCCGCTCCTCTGTTCTGATGAACATGAAACAAAAACTCAAACCGTGTTTCTTGGGACTCACATCACTAAATGAATAGAAATGAAAGTGAATCGAATTTCACATCTGAATTTGTTTTATGTAGTGTCAGTGTAAAACTGGATATTCATTGAGTAACGAATGATTTCTGTTTTATTTTGTTAATGAAAAATGAATTGGATATTGATGAGAGTTACTAATGGAAGTCAATTTTGATTTTATGTAAAAGTAAAAGTGTACAAATCCATGTCATGTCTCAGGTTCAGGGTTCCCATGTCACATCAGATGACCCCCGGCCCACCTCCACTGTTGCCCCCTTCAGTAGCTCCACCACCTCACCTCACAGGAACCCAAAACACCTGCAAACTATCCAGATACTCCAGTCATCTCAGAACCTCACAACCTGCTCTTCAGAAGAGTATGTGTCTGCTGTCTTTCATATCTGTGTTTACTTTTATCATCTGTTGGTGGAGATGTTTATAGTACACATGTAAGTTCAACTGTGGCTACTGTGTAAACATTTTAGCCAATTAAATTCAAAATATCTAACAAAGATACACTTACATTACAAACTGATATGACAACATTTTAGACATAGACTGATGACAGAGGTAAACAGATTATGTCATTAACTTTGGTTCAAAAATTTTTTATCATAAATCGAACCACCAGCCAAACTGGCTAGCAACCAGCCAAAGCCACGTATTAGCAACCAATAGTAAACACCAGCCAAAGACACATAGCAACTTCCTGGAAGCACCTTAGTAATGCACTAGAAACCCACCAGAACAGCCTAACCAACCACCTAGCAACGCCCTAACAACCACCCAGAACACTATCAGGCACAACATCTGTGTGAAATCTCGCATTTGAAACATGCATCTGTGCAGTATGCAGATGCCAAATGCATATTGAAGAAGCGACTGCGGTTGGAGAACAGACTGAATGATTCACACACGGGTTCTTTCACTGTGTGGAGCAACAGATTGCAGTCTGTCAAACACGGTCCAAAATAGATTCATCTGATACATGTCTGATCTCATCACACAGACTGCATGACATTTCCCACTCTGAAGAAACATTAGCCTAAATGTTAAAATCATGCTGACTGGAAGCTAATCTGGAGGATGTAGTAAAGCCATATAGATAAAACTATTGTAACTTTATGTTTTTTAAACCCTTTATCGTTCAATATATGTCTTGTTACCCATAATATTTACTCAATTTGAACTGATCCAAAAGGTTTGATATAAACAGTATTTCGTAATTATATATCACAAGCGAAAACGTAAAAATATTGTGAATATTAAAAACAGGGTCCAGCTGTAGTACATAACAGTGTAGAATGAGTTATATCACCATAGTTTGATGGCAAAAGTGTCACAGATCAGCCCTGTGTTGTGTCAGATCCTGATGTTATGAACAATCAGATGCTTTGAATACCCGTCAGGTTTTTCTGGTGATGTCCAGACGCTGTTCTCCTGCAGTGACTCACCGCAGATGATGCAGGTGCCCATGTGTGAAGACAATCTGGGCTCCTGTGATGGACAACAGGAGCTTCACCTGCTCCACAGAGCTCTGTCAGGCATCACTGGTAAAACACAAACAAATACTTCAAGTCAGCATGTTACCTACTGCACAAACTAGCATGCTAATCTCAAACGTAATGCTTCTTAATGACCTGCACATGTTTGTGACAGCCATGTTCGATTGCCAGGCTGGAGCTGAAGAGTTTCCAGGAGAGCAGGTGCCATCAGTGTCTGATGACAATTATCTTCACATCCAGGGTGTGGACAGAAGCCCGAGTCAGTTCTCGTGTGTTTATACTGAAGGGTGAAAGGCTCTTCAAATCAATCTCACTGGTTTAAATTGTTTAAATCGTTAAAGGCAGGGTAGGCGATCTTTTCCAGAAACAGTTTTTGTTATGCTGGTTGAAAGTCTCTCCTCTGAAATATTCAATTTTTGAAGTTGAAAATATTCAATTATTTTGAAAGAACATTCTTCCTGTGGGCTAATCTATATGAGAATCTGGATTCTTAGAAGTAAACACAATAGTTCCAAAAAGTATTTGGACACTTAAGGCACAATTACAATATTTTAATTTCAGTAAATAACAAAATACCAAAACAAATGTCATATGCAAACAAATTATCCTGGAATTTTTCTTACAAAGAACGTTTCACTTTTCATTTTTGCAAGGTCACACAGGTGTAGATTAACACATTAACTGTAGACATAATCCACTGTTTAACGAACACAAAATGTCACAAACATTTAGCTTGAAATGTGCTGTATTAAAATAAATTTACATTAATATGGTATTTAAAAATGACTTAAGTGTCCAAATACCATGTTGGGCAGCTGTATGTGAATGGTCCATGTTATAAGCAAAGCTGAGAAACTGACAATAAAATGCACTTATTACAGATTAAAGCCATAATTATATGTAAATATGTATATAAACCACATGTCTGTACATGTTTATGGACTAAAATCATCTTTGAACATTTGTTGTCAGAACTGTCCAGATGAGTATGAATTCTGTATTGCTGAAGTAGTGACTGTTTGATTATTATGGATCATTTGTGTTTTTATAACAGACCAGATTGAAAACAGCTTCAATATCATACTAATGCCATTTACTGACTAACCCCAATTCATTGTTAGCATGTTATACTTGTCTAGACCAACATATCTGTAATATTTCTATGAATGATGTGCATATTCAAATGACTGTCAAGATTTTACAGCAGCAAATGATCTTTGTTGTTAAAAGTGAAATGGTTTAATAAGGGCTTTGGGATCGTACGTGTCTCTCTTTTATTATGCAGACGTGATTAGACATAAAAATGTCACAGATTTACGCATTTACACAGTAAACACGCATTGAGTGATTCGGTACGTCTGCCCCGCCTCTCTCTGTGCGCTCAACCGAACGACGTAAAGATGCCCCGCCCACACCGCGTTGCGCGCATCCTATTAGCGCTGTACAAGTGTGAACAACATTATTTCTGACAAATCGTTGTTGTCTCGCTGATATGATGGAAAAGAACCGTACAGATGATGCTGTACCGCGGGAACAACACCTACATGCTTTGTTTACACACCAGTTTGAGTCAATGAAAGGGCCGTTTTTATAATAACACTTTATATCCACGTCTTTACTTTATTAGTGATACAAAATTGATGCCAGAATTAAAGACACTTAAAACACACGCATTGTTATCTCTGGAGGACACAAAGATATTAAAAGGATCTCTGCGCTCACTGACTCCTCCCGTTTTTTTTACTTTCGCTTAAACCGTATAGTAAACCCGCCCCGCTGGCTCCTCCTCTTTAACGCGCGTATTAGGTTGAGCCCAGCGCTTTAAATAATAACGGCATCTGGCCCCGCCCCTTTCTCTAGCGTCAAGTTCGGTTGCGCGTCGAGCTTTATAGCAACCGTTGCCCCGAGCTGCAGCGCCATAGTCACCGTAGTCCTGGCGACTGTAACCCACCAACAATAACAACAACAGCCTCCTCCTCTCCTCATCCTAACCACCACCTTCCTACCATCCTCATCCTCACGCTAGTCCAGGTGAATATTACCGATATTACCCGCTGCTGTATTATTCTGCTCGCTGTTGTGATCGTGATTGTGCTTGCTGGTGTATTTTGCGTGTTTTGAGATGTGTGACACGTTCGGTGTGTTTTCAAGGGTTTTAATCGGCGATCATCCGCGCTGTGTGACTCGCTCTTTCTCTGACGGCTCCAGTGATGCGCTGCGTCCAGATGTTCGGCGCTCCTCTGCTTCTTTTGACTGAACCAGAAGAGCAGCCGACATCTGCCGCTGTTTATATGGTGTCCGTGTGTAAAAAATAACGATCATTCACTATATTTGTGAAATATTTGAGCAGAAGGATCGATCGAAGCGCTGTTTCATTGAAGCGCAGCATCGTTTTCGCACGAAGCAGGTGTTGCTAAGCGGCTAATATTAGCATCGTGAGCGTAGATGGAGCGGTTTTCTGCTATGTGCATTTTCACAGCGCTTTGTGTGAATCTCGTGTTTTATTTGTTTAATGCGCTCTTGATGTTTGTATATTTATTTTCTGCTGCTCGGCGCTGCCTCGTGGCTTTAAAATGTGATTTTGTGGGATGTAATGCAGCACACCAAGGTTTATCTGTCTCTCCTCTATTGTTACTCTAGCTAAGCTATTGGCCGAAAGCCTCGATGGCTGTGTCTCAAAACCTAGTGAGCTGACTACCTAGACTGCGGTTTTGGGGATCACAGACGTGTACGGTGTTTTTGGATCGTTGATTATAAACCCAAACGTTATAAGCTGGCTGCACTTTTTGGGCATTATAGACAAAACCATAACAGGTGCATACTGCATTTATGGTTATTATAGACTATAGGAAAATAATAAAAATAAATCAAACGAGCTGTCTACCTATACAATGGTTTTGGTCCTATAGCTGTGTTTAATGTTTGACCATCACAAACCATTTTCAACATCAATTGAGCTGCTCGTCTGAACTGCGTTTTTGGACAATACAGGTGTATTTACTTCCTTGGTTTTGCCAGAAAATGTTGTATGTGCCTATGTTGCACACAATTGCTGTCTTGGAAGGCATCTGGTTGATTTGTTAAGATACCCCCTTTGTTATCACACTGACTATTTACACAGCTGGGTAAAATCTGTTTATAAGCTCATAACACCAGCCAGACTCATTTAAAACAAGCCACACTGGCACACATTACTGTCTGCTGTCACTTATTGAGTGTTTTGTGGATTGTACCAAACCATCACCAGCAGGCAGTCAGGGCTTTATCAAACAATGCACACTTTCCACACAGTCGTTTGTCTTGTTGAACGTCAACCACGTGTTTGACTTTGTTTCTGTTGAGTGCTGTTTGAGTGTTCTTCTCCTCCATGTGTCTGTGACAGCTTCGATTTTAGAAACATTTGTCTCTTGACACAGAAGGGGATGCAGAAATGTGACCTAATGGGCGATATTTCACAGCTCTGGTGTGAGGTTTGCTTGTGTGAGTCTCATCACCTAAACACATCACTGAGGGTTTCTCAGAATTGCGTCAGGTCCTCTGTGACCTGCAGCTTTGTCTCTTCTCCCCTGTTGTCTTCATTACGAGCAGAGGAGCAGATGTGTGTGCCACGAGATGCTAGAGAAGATCTGATATGGGCTCAGTGGAGCTACCTGAGAGAAGCAGTGTGGGAAATCACTCCATCCAGCCTGCTTCATTAGTCCACTGATGCTGCGTTAGAAGCACACTGTCTGATTCTGTAATAATAGTAGTAGTTACACTGTTAACATAACACTGTTGTGTCATTGAATGATAATGACGTCTGATGTTGATCTGTGTTGCTTTCCTCTGAAGACAAACACAAAGCATCCAGCTAATGAAGCTGATCTTGTTATTCCAGGTGCTTCAGAGCTTTAGGCTTTTTTTCTACTTTTCCTTCCACCAGCGACGTAGTTAATGGTCAAACCAGGAGGACAAGGATGTCAGAAAGCGCTAGTTATCAGCTCACATTACCTCTTATCTACAGTCAGGTGTAGAGTGGAAACGGGGCTCTGCCACCTGTCCACAGTATCCTGTTGCCTTTCCAATCTCTCTAAGAGACACTGATTGAGTGAATAATTCAGATCCGTTTCATTGAGGGATAAACCCATCGAGGTTCACGGCTTGCACGTGTAGGTGGATCACGCACAGAGAATGTTTCAGAGCCGTTAGAGTTTCTTTTTTAATTAAGATTAATCAAGAGTCTATTTTTGCCTCGTTTCTTTGCTGCGTTCGGTGCTAAATGCAGATCAGCCACTGTAATCTCTTCACATGTCTTTGTTTTACTGATTGTTACTGTGTTTTGGATTGGCAGACAGTTAATGTTAGTCTTTTATATTTGCAGCTGAGGTTTTTGGGCGATTACGGACACCACCGCTAAACTGATAACGTTTTATAATGGTACAGAGAGCACGTGGCCAACAGAAATATACATCGTGCAAATTAATTCATTACAAATTAATTACTGCAAATCAGATGTAGAAAACTGTTAAAATGTCATTAAAACATCTTAAAATGTATAATTTATTAATTGTTGGTTATCCATTGACGAGGCTGCTGGTCTAGATAACCAAGGCTAACGAATCAACGTGACCGATATATCGATCTATCGATGCTAATGATGTAAGCATGTTTGACCCTTCTTTGCTCTGTGCTGGGGCAGATTCACGGGTGTGGGGGTAGAACGAGGGAGTGTTGCCCTCCTCTCGGGTCTTTGTTACCCTTCAGCTTTGGAGCTGTGGGTTTAAGTGGACCACAGGGGAGCAGATGAATAAGAGGTGGTGATGTCAGCTGGGGGTGGGAGGTGTTTAGACAGGTGCAGCTGCAGGGAGCGTCCATGTTGTTCTGTGAATATTATCACCATGATGGGCTAAACTTGGAAATTGACTTTATAGTTTCACATTATGTTAATAGTTCAAATCTTTGATTTGTGCTGAATTGTGTTGGTTTCATGCTGTCTGCAGCGAATAATTCATGCACAAATACGTTTTCTGACTCATAGCTTCTTTTATTCAGTTTTTCTTCTCCATCAACTCTTTTCTGTTGCTTAAATGCATCTGAAATGCATTTTGCAGTGAGTTTAGTTTTTCCTGCAGCCCGTCGAAACAGACGTTCACTCACCAGAAGCACTCGTGTTGATTGTATGTTTAATATTGAGCTAGCGTTTGAAATCTCTATCATAACTCACGACATGTCTCAGATTTGCTGGCATATTTATAAACAGGATGCGGAATTTATGAGCGTTTACACTGCAGATCTGTTGTAGCATGAAGCATTTATCAGGAGCTGCTTTAACTGAGTTTCAAATAGAATATAAGGTCATTTACTAAAGGATTCTGTTACGATAAAACATGTAATTGAGATAAAGTTGTCTAGTTTGGGGCAGTAGTAATTCAACACTAGTGCACCAAATAACAATCCACACTGCCTTAAACGTTTGTGTCTTTTAAGAATATAAACGAGTCCCTGTTCAAACCAAACTTCAGTCTGTTTATTAGCGTGTTTATTGGATACGTGTGTGTTGTGTTTGAGGCAGGAATGCTGGGTAATCAGACAGAGTTTAGTGTCGAGAGGGAGGTGAAGAGAACACAACCGCACCTGCACCCTTCAGGTAAATGAGGAAGAGGAGGTGATGAGAAACCTGCGGGGAGAAGAGCTGAGCTGCCAGGAGACAGCAGGGTAATTAACCTGCAGAGACCTGCTGCTCACGGAAACTTCTGCGGCTGCTGTACGCCACACATCACCCGCTTGTTTACAAGCTGCGTTACATGAAGAAAAACAGCGCAAACTAGTCTTACCCAGTTCTTCTCTAGATGTACTGATCATTGAAGTGACGCTGAAAGCACAGATTGTTTGTCAGGACGAATGTTAGCTCACGACTGAACTCTCACAAAGAGGGAGAGAGAAACCCAGCGAGACGATTAAATATTAACTTCATTTATTGCCGTGGTTACGGGCCGCATTCTCCCGTAACCCAGTCTCTTAGAACACACACTGCATCCCCATGTATGTAAACACAGATCTCACCCTGTGAAAGTGAACCAATTAAAAAAACTGAGCTAATGACAGAGCTGTTTTTGAAAGGGTTTGTGGTCTGTGATTATTGCTTGTAGTCTGTGACTTAAACTCCTGCTTCACAATACTGAATGATTAAACCGCTCAGTTTGTGATACTAACATAAATTGTTTTTTCACATCATGCAGGTTGTTTATCATTTCTAATGTGGTGGTCAATGTCAATGTGCTTTAGAAGGTGTTGACTGATGGTGATGTCAGGCACTAATGATGTCACCTTTGCGTGTGTTTAGGGCGCCATGCAGACTCCTGAGGCAGGCGCTGACTCCGCGTCCAGCGTGCCGCTCCAGAGCAGCGTGTCCGTGCAGCCTGCAGTCAGCGCGCAGCAGGTGGTGTCTCAGGTGCCCGTCCAGCAACAGGTGAGACGACTCTCAACACTTCACTGTGAGCATGTATCCATAGAAACATCAGACAAATGATGAAATAATGCTGCAGGAAATTGTTATACATTACATGTAGTTTGTACATACATTTAGATTTCCTGGAGATTCATCTGTGTGAGTCCCCATCAGTGCTCAGATTCTGCGTGTGTGTTCACAGGCACAGACTGTTCAGCAGGTCCAGCATGTGTATCAAGCACAGGTTCAGTATGTTCAGGAGGAAAACAACGGAGTTTA